>PVJC01039828.1:0-16068 GCA_004026665.1 Murina feae | reverse complement strand
CGCGCCTCCGTACCTCTGTACTTTGCTTCCGCTGCTGCTCTGAGTCTCAGACTCTTCTCTGGTTGTAGGATTTTCACTCGGCCAGCCGTCCTGTGGGTGCGAGGGGTGTCCGTGTGTTCTTTTCGTGGTTTTTCTGAAATAGTTGTTCACAGCTGCATATGCGGTGTCTACCCTATGCCGCCATCTTGTTTCTCCTGAACTAGCAATCTTTCTGTGTACAGAACAACTCTCAACCAACTGAGCCATACTGGCCAGTGCTGTGTTGTACCTTTTTCAAATATGTATATATATTTTTTCTTGATTTCAGAGAGAGTTAGGGTGAGGGAGAAAGAGAGAGAGATTCTCATAAATGAGAGAGAATCTTTAATCAGCTGCCTCTTGCACAACCCAACCAGGAATTCAGCCCACAACCTGGGCATGTGCTCTGATCAGGAATTAAACCATGACCTCCTGGTTTATGCATAAGTCGATGCTCAACCACAGAGCCACACTGGCTGGGCTGTTGTACTTTTAATATGCTCTTTTTTCCTTAGAATAGGATCAATGAAAGTTATTTGATTCAAGAAATTTGATTTGAATAACAAATACTTTGACATTTATGTTTTTAATACATTTATTTGGTTCTCCCAGTTTGAAAAAGTTTCAAAGTAGAGCTGCCTTTAAGTAAAATACAAAAAGATACTTTCATCTAATTTTCATGCCACATTTAATTTTTCAATTGATATAAAAGTATTTTAAATTCAATTTTTCAGTAGTCAGTATATTTAATCCGACAATATAAAGGTATTGTGAAAAGCCTCTCTTACCTTTTGTTCATCTGCCTTCTTTCCAGCACCAGTACACATGTTTTTTGTGTCCTTTCAGCAGTTTTTATGCAAATATAATCAGATAAATGTTTATTATATCTTTGAGATCTGATTATCAGTACTTATTCTTTTTATATTTATGCTGTATTCTGTTGTATGTAAGTCCCAACAACAGTGTATGTCCCATTTACCTCAGATTTGACAATAAATGTGTTGTCAGATTTTTGGTTTCTGTTTATGTAACATATATATTATTTATTTTCTTTAGAAACTTCAGGTTTTGTGGATAAACTATTTGAAAGCCTCTATACTAAGAACTACCTTCCGCCTTTGGAACCAGTTAAGCCTGAGCCAAAACCATTAATCCAAGAAAAAGAAGAAATTAAAGAAGAGGTAATGTAGAGTTTTCTTTTGTTTTGGGGGCATCTTCTGTCCCATTACCGGTATTATTCTTAGTTGGAAGTCGACCTCTTTAGAAGTGATGGAAATCTCCACTTTAGAAGTGGGGTTTGGGCATGGTGCAGAGTCTTGTTCAGGGCTTCTTAGTTCCTCGAACTTGAATAGTTGGAAGAATTTCAGATAGCTTGCTTAGAGATCCAAGAAATATTTTAGTAATATTGAGGAATTTGGAGAAATCTTGCCCAGTGATTTTTAGAAAAATAAAACTTCATTAAATATTGAGGCTTAATTTAAGGAAAAGTACCAATGAAACCTCAAGAGAACTCATTAGGTAACACATTTTCACATAAATAGACAAAATAGTCCCTCTTTTAACCACATAATTTTAAAGTAATCTAATAGAAGAGTAATATGCAAATAAATCATCACTCTGAGACACCTAAGCCACACCTACCAGCCAAGCCATGCCCACCAGCCAATTGGAGTGGCTGTGTGCAAATTAACCCAGCCAAGATGGCGGCCGGCAGCCACGAAGCTAGAGCAAACAAGAGGCTTCCGTTGCACCAGTGATGGAGTTGAAACTGCCTGCCTAGTCCGGCTGTGGCCTGTGCTCAAGGCAACAAAATTTCAATTATAGAAGATAAATAAACCCCAGAAACTTGATTCCAGCCAGCCTCAGTGGGACGTTGGGTCAATGGGAGCTGTGGGCAGCCTGAAAACAGCCCTCATCCCCTCACCCAGGCTGGCCTGGCACCCCAGTAGGGACCCGAACCCTGAAGGGACTGTGGGTAGCCTGAAAATGGCCCTCAACCCCTCACCAAGGCTGGCCACACTCCCATGGGGTGAGGGTTCCCGCTGGGGGGCTTGGCCAGCCTGCAAACAGCCATTAGCCCCTCACCCAGGCTGGCCATGCACGCCAGCAGGTGGACATCCCCCGAGGGGTCCCAGATTGCGACAAGGCACAGGCCAGGCTGAGGGAAACCCCCCAGTGTATTTTGTGCACCAGCCCCCTAGTATAATTATAAATGTCACTCATAGGAAAGAAAACGAAAAAAATGTTTACACAATGTTGAGATATAAAATGTGATTATAGATGGTTTGAATTGAATCAAGGAAGAAATTTTACAAAGTTCATGTGTGATTTTTTTTTTTTTCTTTTTGAAGGAGAGAGGGAAGGGCATGTGTGATTTTTTTATGTATAGATAACAGTATTACAATAAGAATATAAGTTTTAACATTAAGCTGCATGAGTTAAAGTAGTAGCTCTAAACAGAGCTACTTAGCTGTTCATTTGCATATCAACAAAATGATGATCATAGTAGTACTAGGGGCCTGGTGCACAAAAATTGGTGCACTCGGGGGGTGGGGTCCCTCAGCCTGGCCTGTGCCCTCTTGCAGTCTAGGACACCTCGGGGGAGATGTCCACCTGCTGGCATGCCTGGCCAGCCTGGGTGAGGGGCTGAGGGCCATTTTCAGGCGGCCCACAACCCCTTCAGGGTTCATGCACTGGAGGGTGGAAGGGCTGGTGAGTGCAGGCCTGGACGTTTCCCACTGGAGGGCCCACGATCGCACACACCTGGTGAGCCCCCACCACTGAGGGGACACACCTGGCGCAGAGCTGGGTGGCGAGCCAGGGGCGGACGCTGGTGCAGGATCCCTCGATGGGGCCCTGCTGCTGAGCAAACACACCCGGAGTGGAGCCGGACAGCGGACTGGCTTTGGATGCTCCGCACTCTGCAGCAGATGCTCCCAAACGCCCTGTAGAGGCCCCTGGGGGGTGGATGAAGGTAGCGGACCCTGGACGGGTGCTCCCACACGCCCCCGAGGAGGCCCCTGGAGCAGAGCCAGGCAGCAGACCCAGGACAGGCGTTCCTGGACACCCCGCGGAGGCCCCTGTGCTCCCGCATACTCCGGGGAGGCCCCCAGGGGGCGGAGCCAGGCAGTGGACCCAGGACGGGTGCTCCTGGATGCCCTGAGGAGGCCCCAGGCCGGACCTCCCCCCACTGAACCGACACACCTGGCACAGCTATGCCGGCCGCGGAGGCTCCCAGTGCAGAGCCACCCTGCCAGCCTCCATCTTGGCTGAGTTAATTTGCATACAGCTGCTCTGATTGGCTGGGAGGCATGGCTTGGCTGGTGGGCGTGGCTGTGAGCAGAGGCTCAGCCAGCCTAGGCAGGCAGTTGCAACAGAAGCCTCTGGTTTGCTCTAGCTCCCTGGCTGCCGGCCTCCATCTTGGCTGGGCTAATTTGCATACAGCTGCTCTGGTTGGCTGGGAGGTGTGGCTTGGCTGGTGGGCGTGGCTTAGGTGTCTCTGGCAACGGTCAATTTGCATATTCCTCTTACTATATTAGATCTACTTACCTCTTTGAGGATCAAATGAGATTTTATGTGTGCAAACACACATCCTAGTCCAATGCCTGGCACATAAGTGTTATTATACAGAAATGTTTTCCAACTTTTGTTTTTATTAATAATTATTTAATGTGAACTTTTATTTGAAATAATTTTAAACATACTAAAATTACAAGAATAGTACCACAAATACCCATATACCATTTACCTAGATTCACCTATTCAAAGTTTGCCTCATTTGCTCTCTTTATATAGACTCAGAATTTTCTTCTGAATATTTAGGAGTAATTCAGGTACATCATGACCCTTGACCTCTAAATATTCAGTGTGTATTTTATAAGAATAAAGTTATTCTTTTATTAGCTGTAGTTTCATTATTAGTGTCAGTAAATTTGACATCAGTAAACTACTGGAATCTACTGTCTGTATTCCAGTTCTGACAGTTGACCAACAATGTCCTTTTATTATAATTTGTGTTTTTTCCTCTTCAGTACAGCATCATTCTAAGGATTACGTACAGCATTTAGTTGTCATTTCTGATACTTTTTTAAAAAAACATATTTTATTGATTTTTTACAGAGAGGAAGGAAGAGGGATAGAGAGTTAGAAACATTGATGAGAGAGAAACATCGATCAGCCGCCTCCTGCATACCCCCTTTTGGGGATGTGCCCACAACCAAGGTACATGCCCTTGACTGGAATTGAACTTAGGACCCTTGAGTCCGCAAGCCAACGCTATTCACTGAGCCAAACTGGTTAGGGCTCTGATACATTTTTAAATGCTAGGATGATAGAATTGATTCAACATTAAAAGAAAACAAAATAAAATACTTCATTAAGATCCATTGAGATTACTATGCCTTTTGTTATTTTTGGCTTATGCACTTTAATTGTCTCATGAAATCTTTAAAATTAAAAGAGGCTCCTGGGCCCTAACCAGTTTGGCTCAGTGGATAGAGCATTGGCCTGCGGACTCAAAGGTCCCAGGTTCGATTCCCGTCAAGGGCATGTACCTTGGTTGCGGGCACATCCCCAGTAGGTAGTGTGCAAGAGGCAGCTGACTGATGTTACTCTCTCGTCAATGTTTCTAACTCTCTATCCCTCTCCTTTCCTCTCTGTAAAAAATCAATAAAAAAATATATATATATTAAAAAAAAAAAAAAAAAAGAGGCTCCTGGTATGTTTTTTCAACTGACGGAAATAGGAAGATACTTTTCTTTTATACTTGATAGAGTATAATTTTGTTGATTGCATCCCAGTGGAATAATGTATCATCTGTATTTCCTGTGAATTGGTAGAAGGGTTTTTAAACCTAATCTAAAGATTGTATAGTGTTTTTACCAGCACCATATGGTTGCCATATTGTGGCTGCCATTTTATAGCATTCATTAACTTTTTGTTTCTCTAACCTTTTCTATGAAATAAATCTAAAGTTCTCCTCAAATGAATTATAATTAGGAAAACAAAAATCATTTTACTATACAATGCTTAGAAATAGAGATTTGCTATTTCTGCTGTTTGAATTTAAAGAATGGATTTTTATTTTCCTTCTACACTATTTTCTACCTTGAATTAACACTTAAAATTAACATATTGCTAGTAATGTAATTTCAGCATCTTTTTATTTCTATTTCCAAACTTTTTTGGGTGTGACTTTAGTATTTCAGTTTATTTATTTGTGCCCTCTTTGTGCCAGTAAGATTGTCATCAGGTGGGCGTGTTTTGTATTTTGTATGCCTGTTCTTGTTTCTAATGAGTGTTTTCATGTAGGTATTTCAGGAGCCAGCAGAGGAAGAACGAGATGGCAGAAAAAAGAAATATCCTAGTCCCCAGAAGACTCGTTCAGAATCTAGTGAACAAAGGTTTGTGTATATTTTTAATTAGGAGGATATTGATAACTCACTTTTCAGTTACATTACAAGGGGATTAAAGAGATTTTTAAAATATAAACTGACCTCTCTCTCTCTCTCTCTCTGAACTGATTAAAGGAAAAGTTTCCTTCCTTCCATTCTCTCTTTTTTTGTCTTTGTCTTCCATTTATAAACAAGCATCATTATGTGCTTTCCCCAAGAGCTCAGGGGTGGGAGCAGTCTCCTTAGAGAATAATAATGAAATGTTCCATTTGGTTAGGGGTGCTTAATATTAAAATCATCCATAGCGTTTTATATTACAAGTAGTGCATTTTATATTTTCAATCATTAACCTACCATCAAAAAATTATTCTTTGTTTAGGAAAACTTTGTTTTGAGCCTTTTTTCTTTTCTAGTTTTAAATATCTGTTTTTTTCTCTCACCCCTCCCCATACTTTGGGTTCACCTCTTTTTTTCACTTCTCCTCACCCATTGTAATTGAGGGAATGTTGTTTCTTTTTATATAGTGGACTAGAGAAATTTTGTGGTGGTCCTATGGCCTTTATATTATGAATTTTGATGGCATCAAGGAGGGCATTTCATACCACCAATTTTTTTGCAGACTTAATTTCTATATCTCCTTATGGCTTTTATATCTGTTTATTATAGGACACGTGAGAAGAAAAGAGAAGATGGCAAGTGGAGAGACTATGATAGGTACTTTGAGCGGAATGAATTGTACCGTGAGAAGTATGACTGGAGAAGAGGCAGGAGTAAAAGCCGGAGTAAGAGCCGAGGCCTGAGTCGAAGCCGAAGCCGAAGTAGGGGGCGCAGCAAAGACCGGGATCCAAATAGGAATGTTGGTGAGTAGAGGCTTCTTCCTAAAGACTGCATAGTTGCTTATCTTCCTATATCACAAGAGTATCAGAACTTCTCTTAAAGGCAAACATACCTTAGTTATGTCTGTGCAGTGTAAAATCTGTAATTGTCTCCAAATACTTAATATTGATTTTGTAAAAAGATGGGGCTCTTCTCTCAGGAATTGTGTCAAAGGAGTTTGACTCAAAAGAAGTTATTCATAAATGTATTATAGTATGTGCATGTCTAGACTTAAGTCATCTTTTATAATTGAAACAAATGTCCTTTAATCAACAAAGCTATCGCTGGAGGAAAAGGATTGCTGGCCCCTGCCCTCTTCCCCTACTTCCCTCCAAAAAGAATTGATTTGCTTTAAGGTTGCCTAGAGTCTGTAAAATTAAAAATAAAAATTAAGTATATTATTGGGATCCCAGCCAGTGATCTCCCGGGATGTCATTTTGGAAATCAATTCTTCAATAGAATTTTTATTAAATATTAGCGGAGAAGCTGGCCTTTCTTCATTATGTATTGGTATTGATGTTATAAAAGATAATTTTACATAAGTGATTGGTCAAGATATGTCACATTGATGATGTTCCTGCTTTTAGGATCTATTAATAATGAAAGCACTTTTACATACTGATAGCTCAGTAAATTTACTTCAGTATTCTCCTTTCATATTTTTTAAGTGAAAAAATACCCATGTATTTTAAGAAAAAATGTCTGATCTTGTTTTTTATTTTTATTTTGTTTCTAAAGCAGAGCACAGGGAAAGATCCAAGTTTAAGAGTGAAAGGAATGACTTGGAGAGTTCATATGTGCCTGTGTCTGCACCGCCTCCAAACTCCTCGGAGCAGTATTCCTCTGGGGCCCAGTCTATTCCCAGCACTGTTACTGTGATTGCACCTGCGCACCACTCTGAAAACACAACCGAGAGTTGGTCTAATTACTATAACAATCATAGCTCTTCCAATTCTTTTGGTCGAAACCCACCACCAAAGAGGCGATGCAGAGATTATGATGGTAAAAATTCTCTTTTTATGCTGTGCCCAAAAATACTAGTAAAGCAGATGTTACTCATATTGTATATCTTTTTATTGTAGTTCAGGTTTTATTAAAAGGAATGAGTGAGGTGAATCTCCTCTGGCATATGCTTATTTACTTATTTGATTTAGTAGTTTTGGTTCTTTTTAACAGAATGTTCAAATTTGACCCTTTGTCTTTTGTTGTTCTTGTTACTTCAAACACTAAGTATAACTTGGTAAATACTAGGAATTATAACTTCTTTGTGTGGTGTTTGGTGCTTGGAATTTGTCACTTGCTGACTTTCCATTTGAATGTATGAGTTAGTGTGTATTTTTTTAAAACTTTATTAGTAAGGAATAGAATCAAATCATAATTCAAGACTTACTTTACTTTTACCCTCATCTCCCAGCCCAGAGCTCTCCTTCCCAAGGCCCATTTAATGTCATTAATTTCTTGTGTATGTTCACATACATAGTCTCTGCATGAAGAGCTTCCTCGATATTTTTTAGGCTTTTGGTATTATATATGTACAAAAAAATGTGTTTAACTTATTCTTTTTAAAAAAATTGTATTTTATTGTTTAAAGTGTTACAAACAGTGGTACATATATCTCCTTTTTAACTGATTATTGATGCCCTTTGGGATATTTCTAATTCGCTGTTACAAACAATGCTGCAGTGAATAATCTAATACATGATGTCCACTGGAATATTTTGAAATTACAACTTATTAGAAAAATGTGAAAATACGTAGTGGAATCATATAATTCAAGTCTTTTTTGTTCTCTCACCTCACTCCCAGCCTTTGTGAAATTTATATTCTTTTAAAATACCTGAATTTGCCGTGGCTGATGGCTAAGTGGTTCGAGTGTCAGCCCGTGTGCTGAAGGGTTGAGGGTTCAATTCGTAGGGTCGTGTATCTGGGTTTCAGTTTGATCCCCTGCCCTGGTTGGGGCAATTGTAGGAGGTAACCAATCAATGTGTTTCTCTTACCTGGATGTCTCTCTTCCCTTCCTTCCCCCTTCTTCTTTCTCTAAAAATCAATGAAAAAAAATATCCTCCTGTAAGGATTAATAACAACAAAACAGACTGAATTTTTATTACGAAAATTTCATAGCAAATGCATTGTGACTAGTACCCTTTTCTTGACTCTGTTTGCTGACTCAACAAATCATAGTGTCATAGTGTAGAAACTAGAGTACACCTGCCCTGACCTCGGGGATATAGGATGATTAACAGAAGAACACTTAAGAAGAGTTTAGACTCCTTGGAGAAAAAACACTTTGTTAAATCGGATTGATGGGTGTTTCAGGGACTTGTTTTCTTTTCTGAATTCTAAGTAGATCATCATAAGATTCTTTTTTTCTTCTTACAGAAAGAGGATTTTGTGTACTTGGTGACCTTTGTCAGTTTGATCATGGAAATGATCCCCTGGTTGTTGATGAAGTTGCTCTGCCAAGCATGATTCCTTTCCCTCCACCTCCTCCTGGGCTTCCTCCTCCACCACCTCCTGGAATGTTAATGCCTCCAATGCCAGGCCCAGGCCCTGGTCCTGGCCCAGGCCCAGGCCCAGGCCCAGGTCCAGGTCCAGGTCCTGGACACAATATGAGACTTCCTGTACCCCAAGGACATGGCCAGCCTCCACCTTCTGTTGTGCTTCCCATACCAAGTAAGTGTATGTTCATTGACTGTTTATCACAGAATTATATTTCAAACAACCCATTCCTTTCAGCTAACTTGACACTACATTTAAACTTTTTGGAAAGTGAATTAATTACAGAATTTAGAATATATTCCTACTAGAGGCCCGGTGCACAAAAATTTGTGCACTCAGGAGGGTCCCTCAGCCCGGCCTGTGCCCTCTCACAGTCTGGGAACCCTCAGGGGATGTCCACCTGCTTGCTTAGACCCACTCCCTGGGGGATTGGGCCTAAGCTGGCAATCAGACATCCCTCTGGCAGCCTGGAAGCCCTCGGGGGATGTCCACTTGCCAGCAGGGAGCAGGCCTAAGCTGCAGTCAGACATTCTTAGTGCTGCTGAGGAGGCAGGAGAGGCTCCCGCCACACCCACTGTGCTGGCATCCTCAGCCTGGCTTGTGGCTGAGCAGAGTTCCCCCTGTGGGAGCACACTAACCACCAGGGGGCAGCTCCTGCATTAAGTGTCTGACCCCTGGTGGTCAGTGTGTGTCATAGTGACCAGTCATTCCCAGTAGCTCTGCTGTTAGGGTCAATTTGCATATTACCCTTATTATTTATCCTATATAATAATTATATAGGATAAATAAAATTCTGTTTGTTTGTTTTTTCATCCACTGTTGCATTGTGTTATTTGTAGCACCTCCAAGTATAAATATTATCAGTAGTGCCCTATATTGACCTGGAATCAAAATCTTGCTAGTTGATAGCCTCTTAAGAAAGGCAGTATTTTAAAGATGTCAGAAAAAATAACATGCCAATAACCCTGACTGGTGTGACTCTGTTGGAGTGTCGTCCTGTGCATTGCAGGTGTCGAGTTCCATTCCTGGTCAGGGCATATACCTAGGTTCCGGGTTCAGTCTCTTTGTTGCGGTGTTTAGGGAAGGTAAATGATCAATGTCTCTGTCTCACATCGATATTTTTCTCTCTCTTCCTCCCTCTTTAAAATCAATTAAGAAAAAAAAAATAATACGTCAGTATAATGAAATTTCCTTGTCTTTAAAGAAATTTTCTTCAATAATCTTGAAATAATTTCAAAAACATTTTATTATGGAAAATTTCAAATATACACAGGTAGAATAATATATGTTCCATATGCACTTTTACCCAATTTCAGTGGATTATCAATATTCATCTGTTTTTATTTCATTCCCTCCCCCCCGCCCCCACACACACACACATTTCTTATGGCTTCTTAATTTTTGCTGGAGTAAATGTCAAGTATTATATCATTTTACCAGTATATATTTTAGTATGAATCTCTTCACTGAAAGGACTGTTTTTTATTTGTTTTTTATAAACAAATAATGTGCTATTATCACATCTACCAAAATTAATATTAAGAAAAGTTTGAGAATGATCATTTAAAAAATGTTACCAATTGCTAATTTATCAGAAACTGAAGTAAGACTAAACTTTTCTAGTATAATTGAAAAGATTATGGTGTGAGTAGTTTACATGTATGCAGGTGTATAAGAAAATATATACTTGATGACATTTAACATTACCAGCAGATTGCAAATTATTATTTTTTGGACAATGATTATCATTCAGTTTGTTAGTTTTAAAAATTTTTTTATTTATAATTCTGAGGACATGCTTTTATTGATTTAGAGGGAGAGGGGGAGGGAGGGAGGAGGGGAGGAAGAGAGAGATATCTATGTGAGAGTGAAATATCTATCAGTTGCCTCCCCCACGACCGGAAATCGAACCCATGATCTTTTGTCATATGGGATAATGCTCTAACCAATTGAGCCACACTACAAGGGCTACTTATATTTTTAAAATTATAATAGAAGTTGCAAAAATACGTTAGTGTGATTCTGTCTATCCCTCACCTAGCTTTTCTGCAGCAGTGTTCTTTATAGAACATACTTCATTAAAATTGCTAAAGGTTTTGAGTCATTTCATGTGTCGATTTGGTCAATAAAAATATGGAGAGGGCCCTGGCCAGTTTTGCTCAGTGGGTAGAGCATTGGCCTGCGGACTCAAGGGTCCTGGGTTCACTTCCAGTCAGGGGCACATGCCTGGGTTGCAGGCTCTTGCACACCCCCCACCGGGAATGTGCCTGCAACCAAGGCACATGCCCTTGATGGGAATGGAACCTGGGACTTTTCAGTCTGCAGACTGATGCCCCATGCACTGAGCTAAACCAGCCAGAGCTATATAGAAATTCTTAAAATAAAAGTTATCTCCTTGAACTTCTTAAAAGTTAAATCCAAGACTGTCATTTCCCCCCAATATTTTGGTAGAACAAATTTAAGGAGACAAAAGTTGAAAGAACTGTATACTGCCTGGCTGGTGTTGCTCAGTGGTTCAACATGACCTGTGAACCAGGAAGTCATGGTTTGATTCCCGGTTAGGGCACAGGCTCAATCCCCAATAGAAGGCATGCAGAGGCAGCTGATCAATGATTCTCTTTCTTTCTTTCTTTAATATATTTTTATTGGCTTCAGAGAGGAAGGGAAAGGAGAGAGAGAGATAGAAACATCAATGATGAGAGAGAATCATTGATCAGCTTCCTCCTGCACACCCCTCACTGGGATCGAGCCCGCAATCCAGGCATGTGCCCTTGACCAGAATCGAATCTGGGACCCTTCATTCTGCAGGCTGATGCTCTATTCACAGGCTGTAGTGAGTATTTTTATTAGTTAGGAAATATTAATGCTGTGTCTTTTACTTATTGTTATCCGTAGGACCACCCATAACACAGTCAAGCTTAATAAACAACCGTGACCAGCCTGGGTCAAGTGCAGTGCCCAATCTTGCACCAGTGGGAGCAAGACTACCTCCTCCTTTACCCCAGAACCTCCTTTATACAGTATCAGAACGTAAGTAAAAATAGTTTGACTTAAAATTGCTCAGCAAATAGCTATTTTTTTTCATATCAGTGTTAGACTTTTTAAAATGCAGTTAATTTGTATTCTTATGGATTGTGCTATATAAAATCATATTTGTATTTCCACAGTAGTTTTCTGTGTGGATGTTATGTAGCTGGATTGTAATTTTCTGTGTGGGAAGCACCCAGTGGATCTGTATCTTGTGCATCAGTGTCTCTCTCTCTCGCTCTCTTTCTCTCCTTCCCCTCTCCTCCCTCTGCACTCTCTGAAAAGCAATGGAAAAAGTATTCTCGGGTGAGGATTAACAAAAAATAAAATAAAATTATAATGTAGTTTTTTTTCCAGTCATACTTTTTAAATGTCTTTCTATTCAGTTGGTTTAAAATTTATTTTTTTCTTTTAATAAAATTGCCTTTGAGAATTACTTCAAGTTTATTTTTATCAATACTGTCATCAATTTCAAAGAATTAGAGTTTGCTTCAGTTCAAATGAAGTAAAGAGGTATATGTATGTTTGCATTGTAATAAAGAACTTGAACTATGCTCAAAGCTTAACAAATTGAGAAAGTTTAAATTATGGATATTTTATTATCATTAAAATTACCATGAAAAGTCACAGCATAGAAAATAGTATAAATGAAAAATAGCATATAAAATAGCATTTAATTGTGAAAATTATGTCAATAGGGACCCAGAGTGAACAGAAAAATAAAATCTATTTTTTTTTTTTTTAGGTAAAAATAGGACTATGCTGAATGCTAGCTATGTACTGAGAATATACTGATTAATAAGAATAATTTGCCCGGCCAGCATGGCCCAGTGGTTTAGCGTTGACCTATGAACCAGGAGGATAAGGTTCGATTCTGGTCAGGGCATATGCCTGAATTGTGGGCTTAAGCCCCAGTATGGGGTGAGCAGGAGGCAGCCAATAAATTACTCTAAATGATTCTCTCTCATCACTGATGTTTCTCTCTCTCTCTCCTACTCCCTTTCTCTCTGAAATCAATAAAAATACATATTTAAAAAAAAGGAAATGATTTTTCTCTTAGGAAGCAAAAAATATAATGGAAAGAAATATGTAAAAACAATAAAACTCAAAACCAATTATAGTGTATTACAACTAAATGAACAGAATGATTCAGAAACACAAGTGACAAAGCCACTAATTCTGCCAAAAATGGAACCTTCATCTAATCTGTAATTGTCAGTTGTTTTGGAAGAGGAAAATTGAATGTTAAAAGAAAAATAATTAACCCACTGTAAAATGAGGTAGGATATGTTAATGTCAGATGGATGGTTCTACTTTAGAAAAAAGCCTTTGTAATTTTGTTGTTTTTGTAAAATGTCACATACTCTGAAAAGGACTTAAATAATGAGAAATGCTGTATAATTGGATTATGTAGCATTGTCTGGAAGGACAGCAGTTCAAACACCTATTAAAATCAACTGTTGTCAGTGCGGCTCAGTTTGTTGAGCATCGCCCCATGCACTGCAAGGTCACCAGTTCAATTCTAGGTCAGGTCTCATGCCCCGGTTGTGGGCTTGATCTTCAGTAGGGGGCCTGCAGGAGGCAGCCTATGATGTTTCTCTCTCCCTTCCTCCTCTCTAAAAATCAATAAAAACATATTTTAAAAAAAGATTTTTAAAAAATCAACTATGTCCTCTGAAGTATTTAAACATTTTACCCAAATTTGAAGTCATCAACTCTGTCTTATTTTGGTTTTCACAGGAGCATTTTTATTTTGACTCTTTACTCTCTTAAGTTTGGTCTGTTTTACTTTTTTCTTCCTTGAAGAAGATAGAGTAAAATCTATAATAATAAAAACATAATATGCTAATTAGACTGGACATACTTCTGGATGAAGCCAGGGCTCTGAGGGAAGCCCATGTCCCAAGTGCCTGCTGGTGGCCAGAAGTAAGCCTGGGTCCTGGGTGCCAGAGGGAAGCCAGTGCCGGTAGCTGGGGAATGGAAGGCCTATTCTTGCATGAATTTTGTGCATCCGTCCTCTAGTTTTTTTTGTAACTGCTAACTAAGCTCATTTTACTAGGTGTGTGGAAAGTTATCTATCCTATATAATAAAAGCCTAATATGCTAATTGTCCAGTCAGGTGACCGGTCAACTAAATTGTAGTATGCTAAGGCCACTCAGCCACTTGCTATGATGTGCACTGACCACCAGGTGGCAGACAGTTGACTGGTCGACCACCAAGTAAGTGCACTGACCACCAAGGGACAGATGCTCCTACCAGTAGATTAGCTTGTTGCTGGGATCCGGCCAATTGGAACTGAGCAAGATGGGTGGGACACACTCTGGAGCCCTCCTGTGGTCCCTTCTCGGCCTGACCTGTGACTTCACAATCTGGGACCCCTCTGGGGATGTCAGAGAGCCCGTTTTGACCCAATCCCACAGGCCACTCGGGAGGGTGCCAGACCCAGGGCTTACAGCTGGAGAGCACTGCAGCGGTGGCACAAACTCTTCTGATCAGGACTGGTTGGGTGCGAGCCCATGGCAGGCGCAGTGGGGCCAGGATGAGTGGGAGTGGCAAGTAGGAGCTACAGGTGGTGTTGGACTGTGGGTTTCGGCTTGATTCCCCCAGTGCACCCCGAGGGACACCACCCTGCATGAATTCATGCACTGAGCCTCTGTTCTATATAATAAAAGGCTAATATGCAAATAGACTGAATGGCAGAATGATTGGTCGTTGTGACACACACTGACCACCAGGGGACAGACGCTCAATGCAGGAGCTTCCCCCTGGTGTTCAGTGCACTCCCCCAGGGGGAGCACCACTCAGCTAGAAGCTGGGCTCATGGCTGGCAAACACAATAGTGGTGGTGGGAGCCTCTCCCGCCTCCATGGCAGCGCTAAGGATGTCTGGCTGATGGCTTAGAGCAGAGCGGGCCTAAGCCATCAGTTGGACATTCCCCTAGGGCTCCTGGACTGCGAGAGGGCCCAGGCCAGACTGAGGGACCCCACCCCCTGAGTTCACGAGTTTTGTGCATCGGGCCTCTAGTGTGTGTGTCTGTCTCTGTCTCTCTCTTTCTCTCTCTCTCTCTCTCTCTCTCTCTCTCTCTCTCTCTCTCTTTCTCTTTCTCTTTCTCTCTTTCTCTCTCTCTCTTTCTCTTTCTTTCTCTTTCTGTCTTTATCTGTGTGTGTTTGTGTGTCTGTGTATGTATAGTGAATATAATAAAAGAGTAATATGCAAATTGACCATCACCCGAGACACCTAAGCCACACTCACCAGCCAAGCCATGTCCCCAGCCAATCAGAGCGGCTGTATGCAAATTAACCCAGCCAAGATGGAGGCCGGCAGCCACGGAGCTAGAGCAAACCAGAGGCTTCTGTTGCAACTGCCTGCCTAGGCTGGCTGAGCCTCTGCTCACGGCCATGCCCACCAGCCAATCAGGGCGGCTGTATGCAAATTAACCCAGCCAAGATGGAGGCTGGCAGGGCGGCTCTGCATTGGGAGCCTTCGCGGCTGGCACAGCTATGCCGGGTATGTCAGCTCAGTGGGGGGTGGGTCCGGCCTGGGGGCATCCAGGAGCACCTGTCCCAGGTCCACTGTCTGCCTCTGTCCCGGAGTGCCCATTCTGGGTCCACTGCATGGCTCCGCTCCCCCGGGGCCTCCACAGGACTTGCAGGGGCAGCCATCCTGGGTCTGCTGCCTGGCTCTGCCCCCCAGGGGCCTCCTTGGGGCATCCAAGAGCAACCGTCCTGGGTCCACTGCCTGGCTCCGCCCCCTGGGGGCCTCTGCGGGGCGTGCAGGAGCAGCCATCCTGGGTCTGCTGCCTTTGTCCGCCCCTTGGGGGCCTCCACAGGGCATGCGGGAGCGTCTGCTGCACAGTGCGGAGCATCCAAAGCCAGTCTGCTGCCCGGCTCCACCCCGGGTGTGTTTGCTCAGCAGCAGGGCCCCACCGAGGGATCCTGCACCAGCGTCCGCCCCTGGCTCGCCACCCAGCTCTGCGCCAGGTGTGTCCCCTCAATGGTGGGGGCTCACCAGGTGTGTGCGATCATGGGCCCTCCAGTGAGAAACGTCCACGCCTTCACTCACCAGCCCTCCCACCCCCCAGTGCATGAACCCTGAAGGGGCTGTGGGCAGCCTGAAAATGGCCCTCAACCCCTCACCCAGGCTAGCCAGGCATGCCAGCAGGTGGACATGCCCCCCCGAGGTGTCCCAGACTGCAAGAGGGCACAGGCCGGGCTGAGGGACCCCCCCCCCCGAGTGCACAAATTTTTGTGCACC
>PVJC01039827.1:0-16061 GCA_004026665.1 Murina feae | reverse complement strand
GGTTCTCTGACATTTAACTGTGTTCACCTCCAAGTTGACACTTGGCATGTATCTAGACTCCCCAAAAGGTCGTACATTCCTCAAGAGTAAGAAAGGGGCTATACATGCTTTATCCCCCATAGCACATAGCTCAGTACCCACCAATTCCCAACTCATCAACCCTTCCCAACACCACAATGAAATTCTTGCAATATTGCATAAGTAATTTTGAATGTTAGAACCTCAATGAGACCTAGCTCTATTTCCTAGTAGACAGGGATTGTTTTTCAATCTCAAAAATCAGAATAATATAAAAATTACAGAGTTAAAAAACAAATTGATTTTCTAAATTAATCAACTATCATTGGCTTGATATTGTCCATTTAAAAATATATAGCCCACTTAAATTATTAAGCAAATAATACTGCATCAGATATAGGGCACACTCTAAAAACATAGTTTAGACTAAAATTTTCTTTCTCATTTGACTAATTGTGGGACCTATTAAAAAAAACAAAACAAAAACAAGTCTCATCAACAATTTTTCCCTATAAACCATTTCTTCAACAATATATGATAAAACCATAGATTTTAGAGCAGAAACACTTCAGGATATATTTATTAGATCGTCTATCCTCATTTTACAGATGGGAAAACAGGGGCCCAAAAGATTCAAGTAATTTATGTTGTTACCTAACTAGGCAGTGACAGAAATAGGACCCATGTTCAGATCCCAAATTAATGCAACTTCTGTTCTAGTTCACTGTTTCATTTAAAGCACAAATTATGTGTATGTATTTTTAAATTATAACTTAAATACATACAAAATGAATGAAAAAAAAACACTAAACACCACTATAAATGACACATGCACATGAGGATAAACAAGTGCATACACAACGCATTCCATGACATACTCTCTAAATTTGCACAAGCGCACAACACAACCGTTCTTAACTCACGAAGTTTAAAGATGTCTGTATTCCAAGGGTTTGTAAAATATGAGCATTTCTTACCTGGCAGCTGTATGAGGGTTGATAAAAGACATTAAAAACTTGAGCTATGATTAGACATCAGATTTTTTTCTGGCACCTAAAGTTGGCTTGTACTGGTGCTTCAGGGACCTAGCATTTTTAATGGGAGGTAGGCCACAGACTTGAGAGGAGGCACCCAACATACATCACCCAACATAGGTGATGTTACCCACACTGCAATACTAAGCTGATGGCAGGTGATTATCACCCAAATCTCCCTGTTGCCCAGTCCTGGCTCTTTTTCCTTATTGTACCTGAAATCACCACCATTGCAATCATATTAAGTTAGAAAACTTAGGTGGGAAAATTACTCCAGAAATTGCCACACTGCTCCACCCCAGGTATCGAAAAGTGCAGGATCAGCTCCAGTCCATTTTTGGACTATTGATTTTGAGCTGTTAAAGTGCCTAAGTTGGGGAGGAGGGGCGGGCAAATCTACCCATAACAGAAAAGCTATTGATGAAAAAGGACTCCTCCTTTTAAACTGCCCGCAATTCTTCAACACCAATATCCATACTTAGCCAGTTAACTGGGGATGCGTATATACTTTGAAAAAATAAGTCATACATTCTTAAAATATTTCAGAATACTCCTGATCCACAGGAGGATGTTTTTATCCCACCTCATGAGAAGTAACAGGGCCTCAGATTCTGATGTTCAAATCCTTTCAGAAAGACCCTAAACACCCCTTACAGATTTAACCACCTCCGTGAACTTCCTTTGCCCTTTTATATAGAAGCTGACATCTTAATAGGTACCTAGGAGTGAAAAGGAAGCTGGAGGAAAATGCTCACTCCAATTTATCTTTTCTAAATACTAAGGCATATACAAAAATAATCAGTAACAGAAACCCCAATGAAACAAAGGACAGCAGCTTTTCAAAGCCCATAACTACCAAGAAATCGCACCAAACAGCATCAATATTATTGCATGCAATAACAAAAAGGTAGCAAATTTTGTTGTGACACCTTGAAATGTGGTTGTACCCTTCATCTTGTGAGATGATGACTCTTTTTTAAAAAATAAATCTTTTAGTCTTTGCATTAGAAACACTTTCATTTGTTTATATCAACACCAAAATTGTTGGCAATTCTTATGTATCAGTTTCTTCACTGTTTTAACCCACAATTTCGGAAGAGCAGACTGATTCTCTGGGCAAACATCAATAAAGGCTATTCTGTGATCCAGAAATTTTTCAAATGAAGAAGAATGCATTCACCTAGCTAGCCTTCCTTAAAGAAGCTCACTACAGAATGAATTCATTCCTCATATGCAGTGATTTTCAGTCCCCATGGGAAGAAAGACTCAGAAATAGAGGATTGAAAATACCAGTTTCATTTCTCAAGTTTAGATCACAGTTGGAGAGTATCTGTGTGGTAGAATCCTTCATCTATATAGAGAATAAGTAGATCCTTTCTCCAATGTTCGTTAACAGTAAGTGAAGAGGGCATGAGTGGTTGCATCTTTACCTCCTTAAAGCCCTGTTTTCCTGCTTTTCAAAAGTAATGTTTACAATGAGACAGATTAGATTAGAAAGCAAAGTTACTCACCATGGAGGAGTCACTGCTTCCACTGACCGGAGCTCCCTCAGCACAGGTTGGGAGGTGGGTAGAAAGTTGACTAGCCCTGCCCCCATCTATGACATCACAATCTACCTCATAAAAGGTAGTGAAAGTGTTCTGAACTCCTGTCTGATTTCCGAGAGATACAGAAAAGAGAGCATGAGAGAGAGAGCAAGAGAAAAAAATAAAACGTACCCTATTGGGAAGGGATTAGGGACATGGAAGAGGGAGTGGGTAATCGGGAGAAAGAGGCATATGAAGGAATTAGGTGCTGAAAGAGATGGGTGGGCCTCTGTGATATTAAACAGCCCGGCCACTAGGATTCCTCATTGGTTCTCTTGAACAGGTATATGGACCACCTGAGAGAAGGAGGATGAAGAAGCACCCTGCCTTGTCAGGCATTGTAGGGACAACTGTAGTGGGTTCTGAGGGGGTGAATCCCCTATTTAAAGCACTGAAGATCACCAAGAGAGAAAGCAAGGGCTGAAGCTCTTAAAGCCTGGAACGGTACATGGGGAGTGTCCGATGCCTTTCTTGGAAGTTCCATTGCCCTGCTGTGTGACCTTCGCCAAGCCCTTGGGCCTCTGCACATCCAGCCAGTAATGAGACTAAGGGGATACTTACCTCTTTTATTGGAATCACGGAAGAACTAAGGCATTCATTGTTGCTAAAATTGCAACTATTTTACTCTTCATTTTTGCACCCATGGGTGGATTGTGTGATAAGCACAATTTCAAAGATAAGCCAATAACCAATGCCTATTTCTACCTTTAGGATGTTAACTTTGACATAAAATATTACTGAACAGTCTTGACTACATTTTCCCATGTATACTAAATAACACATACATCTAAAGGGGGTCAAAACTGGAGAAAAATCAAACACAGCAAGATTTCTATAGTCATAAGGTCCCCCTTGCACTGCCGCTCTGAGAGGTCAAGTTTAAGTGACTCAGGGATGTGAAGTGACCACACACTTTTGTCACATGCAGTTCTGCTATAGTCATCTAGTTATATCTCTGAATCTATTTTTTTAAATCAGCTAAGATGGAAAATTATGTGGAGGAAATATTACGTTTTTGTTTGTTTTTACAAATGAAGATTTAGAAGTTTAAAATGAGAACTATTCTAAGTTGTCAATCGGTTATTACAATGAAATAAATGGAAGGGGTGATATTGAAGAGCAGGCAGGTCCAGAAACCATCCACGTCCAAAAGCCAGATCTCTCTCGCCATAGGAAATATTTTAGTAAAAATAAAGATTCAAAATAACAACTGTAGTTCATGGCATAATAAGAGTGATGCCTAGTTGGCTGTTTCTGTATGCAGATAAAGTTCCCAATTTGCAATTATTTCCTTCTGTTTTAAGTCAATATAGTTCTATTTCTAGTTCTATCATCCTTAACTCACTCAAAAGATAAGTGTATTTGGTAATCACAATTTAAAATTAAGCAAAATTTACAAATTAGAGAGTATTTTGAAACACAGAAGCTACAAAATTCAAACTAGTTACAGATTTGGCAATATTACTCTTATCTTTTACTTCAAAATGAATGCTATGACATTTAAAGAATGAGAGAATTAAAGACAATAGAACAGAAAAAAAAATCTATGAAAACAAAAATTTTCCTTATATTTGGCTTTTTCTGTACTATTATTAGAAAAACAATACTCTGTTTATATTTTCCTTATTCTATTTCCATTTTATTAATTCCAAGTCTAAATTCAACTTCTATATTTAACAGTTTTTGTTGCATGAGATTTCCCAAATAATGGCCCTATAAAGTCTTATTGTGTTCCAATATTTACTTATTGGATCACTGACTAGTTGGCCTACCCTCGTTTATAATGAACCCATTTGGTTTTAAAAATTCCTTGATTTTTTTGCCATTATACAGAATTTTTTGCCATTATCATTATTCCTCTATTTCAAAATGATTATTTATTATAAACTTACTTGTATGATAGAACCTTTCATACAAATTTTAAAGCTCATTATTTCAAGAGTGATGATACACTTGCCATTTTCCATTAACCTTAAAATTTTTACTACCTAACAAAGAAGGTACCCTTCCCCCATGTTAAGATATTAAAATAAAAATGGAGTTAAACACTTTATTAAAACAAAGCGAACTGGATTTAGATTTTAATCTATTGTTATTTATTATTATCTGTTGTTTATTTGGAATCTGGAGCCTGACTTCAGGAACCCAATGCAAAACTAGGCTGCATCAAAAGGATGCAGAGTGGTGAACTGTGCTGACTTTTTGATTGAATGTGATGTCTTTAGTTATATTAGTTAAAATAAAGCTTTCTTTGACAAAGAATGCAATGCTGGGATCAGATCATTTCCAACTATCCTTAGGATCTAGCTTCTTGACATTGTTTATGAAAACCAAGTCCTATTTCAATTGTGGATTTGATGCATGCATTTTATGGCATTACTGAATGGATTAGTTCGCCCTTCAAGACAGGATATAAAGTAATTGCAAGATTTCAGTCAAGAGACTTGGTCACTGAAGTCATGAGTATAACTTAACTCTGATCAGAGAGAAGTAGGGTTGATTTTGCAGTTTTTGTTTGTTGAAAGCAAAGTTTTTTATTTCTTAGTGAAAAGGATTGAGAAAAGTCAGGTCGAATAATGTGTATGTTGTGAAAGAATGACCCGTGTAGGTATTTACAAAGTCATTCACCAGGGAAGGCATAATCAGGCAGTGGCATGCCGTTTGATCAAAATGCTATTGAAGAGAAATTGCAAGAGAGAATCTGATTTAGATAGCAACAGATTTGAACCAGGAGTTCTGAGATAAAAAGATTATGCTCTGAGTTGTTTTTATGATACTGTCTCACATAGAGACCCTTAGGTTTAAAAGACCACATAGTTCTTAGAAGACGATGCTAACTGGAACTTCTCCAGGATATTATTATCTCTCATTTGCAAAACAGATTTGCAAAAGGAAATGGATGAAAGGGTCAAGAGACAAGTTGTGCAGATTTGACAGAACATCTAGCCAGAGTTCCGGGAAGTCAAGTTCATTATCAGTCAGGCATCTGCACAGATGAAGGTAGTCAGAGAAAAGCAATCAAATGAGATATAGTTTTAATAACGTGAGAAAAGATGAAAGTCTAAATTAAGAAAGCTTGTCTTCAAGAAAATGGGATTGGCATAAAATATTTGAAATGCATTTATGATCCAGAAGAAATATGACTGTTTAAAATGGAGTGAGACAATGTGTCCTGAAGCATAAAAGATATCTGAACCAAGAAAACGCCACACTGCCCATCCAGAAATCATTCCTATTTTTAAGAGACATGGGCCATAGCATGGCTGTGATCAAAGCTGTATTTCATAAATCACTTAAGTTAAATTGAAGAAAGCATTTGACAAAATAACATGGAGGCGCAAAATGCAAATGACTGTCAGTTGAACACATTTTTACTTATAGAATATAGTAAACCAAGAAACACAATGAATACACAGATAGCCATCAATATCCTGCTCTTCTGGCTGAGAATACTAAACAATAAGATTTAAAAAAATATATTAAAAAAACAACAAATAGACTATACAATCTCATAAAAGCACAACACACAGAAAAAAAAGTATCTTTTTCAGGAAAATTATTTGCTACTAGAGATAAAGGTCTTTGAATGCCTTTAAACAAGCAATATTTAGCACTGTGCCTTTTATGTAGTTGTAATGCAATAGAAATGCTGAACTCAGTGAATCAGAAAATATATAAACAATAAATAAATACAACTCTTTGAAGTTCTAATTGTTAGTTTGTCATTAGAAATTAGGATTCTATTTTCATTATAAAGTAGGAACAAGATATGGAAACATTGATCTTTCTCTAGGAAAATATTCTCAAAATTTTACAAAATCTAGTACAGAATTTAAAAATTCTCTTTCTGCTTTGCCTTGGGGAGGGTCTCTTTATTTCTTTTATTTTTCATTATCTGAGGTAATGAAAAATTGTGCAAAATCAATAATAAAATCCCCAGATAATATTTAGCTTATGGTTTTAAAGTTCATCTTTTATTTTTATATCAAGCTGTTCACATGTTTTCTTTTTCTTCAACTACCTTCAGTCCAGAAATTCTGGCGGTATCTCCAAGCAGGAACAACAACAACAAAAAATCACAATGGATTTCTGTAACTAATTCAAAATAATGTATTTCTTGACTAGAGCTGACAAATCCCAATGTATACAGGAAAACCAGAAAGCAAAAACTGAATTACAGATACTGTTTCTAAATAAAGGTATCCACTCAACATTTTAGATCCCCATAACTGGTTCAACTGAAGGTAAGATGTATACTGAATTTACCCTCAAATATTCGAAACTAGATTTTTAAAAAAAGGGAGGGGGGATATAACCCTATGACACTACTACAGACATTATTCAAAACATAGTAATGAGCATCTTTGAATAAAATCTGACAATTACCACATTTACACAGTATCTCAAAATTAGAATAATGGCCCTAGCTGGTTTGGCTTGATGGATAGAGCATCAGTCTGTGGCCTGAAGGGTCCATGTTTTGATTCTGGTCAAGGGCACATGCTTGGGTTGCTGGCTTGATCCTCAGTGTGGGGCATGCAGGAGGCAACCAATAAATCTTTCTCATTGTTGATGTTTCTATCTCTCTCTCTCTCCCTCTCCCTTCCTTTCTGACACCAATAAAAATATATTAAAAAAATAGAATAATATCTTATGAAAAATGCTATAAGCCATTACTTCTTAAATAGGGTTGCCAGTGTTTCACAGATATTAAAATATGTATCACTGTTCCTCATCTAGGCAAGGTATCTCCAATGGGTCTAATTTTCAAATTTTCAAAAAATATTATCATTCATTGGCTGCCTCCTGCATGCCCCATAATTCTCAGAATATTAACTAAATCTAAGGCATTAATTGCTAATAAATTAAGATGTAAATTATTTGCCTTCCTTATTTTAACTAGAGGATTTTCAAAGCTCTATAAAACTTCTAAAACTCTTGCCCTAACCGGTTTGGCTCAGTGGATAGAGCATTGGCCTACAGACTCAAGGGTCCCAGGTTCGATTCCAGTCAAGGGCATGTACCTTGGTTGCGGACACATCCCCAGGGGGAGATGTGCAGGAGGCAGCTGATTGATGTTTCTCATCGACATTTCTAACTCTCTATCCCTCTCCCTTCCTCTCTGTAAAAAATCAATAAAATATATTTTTAAAAAAACTTCTAAAACCCAAATGAATGAAAGTTCATTGATTCAATGACAGGTAATGGCATTGACATTTCTGAGGCAGAGATATCTGAGGCAAAAATGTCTTAAAGCCACTAACTTTCTACTCTTACAAATAATGATGCCCTCAAACTAAAATAAGAACTTCTCAGCACATAAGTTCAGGTTATGTAATCCAATCAATCTACTGAGTAGATCCAAGTTAGGTCTATTCATCTCTCCCTCCAGGTAAGATAAAGAGAGCTGTATGCTTGGTTCATGTCCTAGTTAGAGTCTGTTTTATTTTCTGGATGACAGCATAATAAAGAGCTAACATGCTAATTAGACTGGACAGCAGAATGACCTTCCAGAATGGCCAGTGGATGGGGAGCAGAGATGGGGGGGGGTCCATGAGGCAGTCAGGGCTGTGAGGGCCGAGCCCCTTGCATAAATTTTGTGCACCAGGCCTCTAGTTAGAATATAAAGTATTCTAATTCAGTAAAATTCATTCCATCAATGAATAACTGATCTTTTTTCAATGAATAGAATGGATCACATTGGTAAAGTGTAGGGTTCCTATCATTGAGTATTTAACAGAAAAGCCATGTCTTAAAGCAGTATACCATCCTTCTTTGCACAGAACTATTAGGGGAGATATCTGCACAGGTGTGGTGCAATAGACAAAAATTTTCAATGATAGCTAACACCCAAAGAGATTTTTCCTTTTCTTCCAAAAATAATGTCTGGAGTTTGCTAAATGTCACTTTTATAACACTGGGACAGTGAGTTTGCAGTGAAAAACCACTTAAGGCTTATTTTCTCTGAAAGTTTGCATAATTTGGACTTCACAAAAAATTTTAAGACATGCACACTAATATGAATATAACCAAGGAAGAAATGATGCAGGAGTTAGAATTAAGTAGTTATAGTTTTCAGATTTATATGTTATATGTTAACAGATTAGGGGGTAGGTTTTTGGGAGAGAGATTGAATTATACAGCAACCCATCTTACTAGCAAAAATTGTGCCATTCTGCAAATGATAAGAAACTATTTGATCTTCTTATGGTTCTCCCTCTACCCACACTTGTAATCTGAACTTTGCTTTTAGATCTGGACTCTCTTACTCACCCTAGATCAAATACTTAACAAATATTTAATGGCCCACCCTCTGAAAGATCTGGATAAAATTCTTTGAAACCACAGTAAATCCCCTAAACATATACCCCTCTGATAAAAGGAGCACAAAAATGCACTCCAAACCCTAATTACAATAGCTAGAAATTTAGATTTTTTTTCCCATTATTACTACACTTTGATCATTAAAGATAATCTGCAGATATAAAAAGGAGAGTCTCAAAAAAGTTGCTTAAAGTACAGAGCTGCATAACCAGGTACAATTCTTATTTTCATCTCAATTCAAAATGCATGTTTTATTGAGAAAAAACAGAACTTTTCAAATGGAATGCAACTTTCATCTCAACAAACCACAATTTTTACACACACACACACACACACACACACACACACACACACACACACTAGGGGCCCGGTGCACAAAATTTGTGCACGGGTAGGTAAGAGAGGGGGAGGGCAGGCGGGGAGGTCCCTCAGACCAACCTGCACCCTCTCCAATTCGGGAGCCCTCAGGAGATATGCTACTGATGGCTTGGACCCACTCCACGTGGTTCTCTGCTCTCTGCCAGGCCTGTCTGCTCCACACCATGGGTATGGGCAAGCAGGCCCTCCTGGGTGCTGCCTGCAGGCCGATTGCCTGCTCCCTGGTCACCCCACTTGCCTGCTCTCCGGTGGATGCAGTCACTGTCCAGCAGGTCCTGCTGGGTGTCTGCCTCCGGGTGCCCATTGCTTGCACCCCAGTTGCCACTGTCACTGCCCAGCAGACCCTGCTGGGTGCTGCCTGTGGGTCCTGATTAGTTGCTCCCACTTTGCCACAGCCACAGCTCATCAGGCTCTGCTGGGTGCTGCCTGCAGTCCGATTGCCTGCTCTCTGGTCACCCCGCTTGCCTGCCCTCCGTTGCTGCCACCACCACCCAGCAGGCCCTGCTTTGTGCTACCTGCAGCGCCCACTTGTCTGATCGAGGGTCATCATGGTGACCTCCCAGTAGGCCCTTCTGTGTGCTGCCTGCAGGTCCCCATCGCTTGCTCCCCCCATTGCCATAGCCACCATCCTGCAGGCCCTGCTGGGTGCTGCCTGCAGCCCGGCTTGTCTGCTATGGGTCATCATGGCAACCTCCCAGCAGGCCCTGCTGGGTGCTGCCTGTGGGGTCCTGATCACTGGCTCCCCCTCTTCCGCAGCCAGTGCCCAGCTGGCCCAGCTGGGTGCAGCCTGTGGCTCCCACTCATCTGCTCAGGGGTCATCATTGCGACCGCCCAGCAGGCCCTACTGGGTGCTGCCTGTGGCCTGATTAACTGCTGGGCTCCCATTGCCAGGATAACGCCACCAGCATCCTGCCCTACCGCTATAGGCACCGCCATTTTGTCCCGAAGTGACGGTTAATTTGCATATCACACTTTTATTAGATAGGATATATCAAATATATTATATATGAAATTATACAATTAAATCTCACATTTTCTTTTTCCTGAATTGTATTGGATTAGACATGTCATAGTTGTTCTTGCTTATTGTTTATTCATAGGGTAATAGAGTAAATGTCAAATCAAGTGTATCTCTTGTATGGATATGTGTGCAGATCCACATACATATCTTTGATTACATGCCAATGTTAGGGAAGATTGATTTGAACATTATCAGTTTCTGTATTTTTCTGAATGTTTTTCTTTTTTTACCATAACTTTTCATGTTGATTTTAACTGAGTTTAATTTTTTTTAATGACATGAAATATAGGTGGTACAAATGACTGTTATTAACCCCTATTCTCCAATTTTCTCTTTACCAATTCAAATCCTATCAATGTCACAAATTGTACTTGCTCGCCTTGTCAAACCTCTCTTCAAAACTCAGTTGAAATGGATTTACATTTGGAAAGGAAATATTCAAAAGGCAAAGAACAAAAGTGCGCATTAGGGCAGCTACTCAATCCCTCAGGAGCAGGTTAGAGCTCCATTCAATCAGTTTGCGGACTTAGGGAACTAACACTTCTCTCCTCTAAACTGTGTTTCTATATTTTGTTAGTATATACGCAGCCTTGCGCAGTGTGACTCAGTTGGTGGAGCTTCATCCCATGCACTGCAGGGTTGCTGCTGGTTCGATTCCCAGTCAGGGCACATAACCAGGTTGAAGGTTCGATCCCTGGTCAGGGTGCATATGGGAGGCAACCAATTGATCTCTCTCCCCCTCTCTCTCTCTCTCTCTCTCTCTCTCTCTCTCTCTCTCTATATATATATATATATATATATATATATATATATATATATATATACACCCTCCCCCTTCCTCTCTAAATAATCAATAAAAACATATTTTTGAAAGAAATAACATGCATATGCAATGAAATTTATTAAATTTCTAGTATTTTCTTGTGGAGTTAGCCCTAAGTTATATTAAAGTCACTCCATCTCTGATCTGAGCATCAAACTCCTGCCCCAGCAGGGATATTGCTCTTGTGTCCTGGCTTCATTGTTATAACAGGGCTCATGTTATATTTGAACTTTTTTTTTAAATGGAATTTTTCAGTTTTATCAGAATGCTGATGCTCAGCATTCTATGTTCTAAAATCCTACATCAGTGTTTCTAATCTTGTTCAGAATAATGAATAAAGTACAAAACTTTGGGTAGCTAAAGATAATTGAAGATTTTAGAATGGGTTTTGATTTCTTCAGAACTTTGTGTACCTCATTTTAAATGTAAAAGAACCCATTAAATCCTCTGAAACATAGTCAACAAAAATTAATTAAAAATATGACAATCAAATATACAGGTAATTTCCATATTATGGCATTAAACTTATTTGTATTCAAAATGTATTTACATACTTGAAACATTTTGGCTCAACTTTTCCCCCATGGTGAATATAATGCTGTCATGTTTAATAGTTCTTACCTGCATGAAACAAATTTATGATTTACTATGGCTAAGTTTCTCTTTTCCTTATTTCCTCTTCCTCCCTCTTTCATGTCACTTTCCTCCTTCCTTCCCTCTCTTTTTCTTCTTTTCACATTTCTTTTCCCAAAATGTATGTCAACTGGCTTAAGAGACTTAATAAGCAAATGCCAAACTAAGCAAACAAAGCCTTATAAACTAAGAGACTCTCTTATAAACTAAGAGACTGTTTAATCTTTTGGCCTTTATGTCTCCTACTTTCACTTTAATATCTCTATCACTCTACTCTTTGTTGTTGTTAATCCTTACCAGGGGACATTTTTCCATTTCACAGAGAGTGGAAGGGAGGGGAAGAGACAGAGAGAGAAACATTGATGTGAGAAAGGCACATCAATTGGTTGCCTCCCACATATGCCCCAACCAGGGCTGAGGATTGAGTCTACAATTAAGGTATATGTTCTGGACCGGAATCAAAGCTAGGACCCTTCAGTCTGTGAGCTGACACTCTACCCAGCTAGGGCTATCACTCATCTCATTTTTAAACTTTTTTCCCCTCTTTACTATTATCCCTGAGCAACCCAGTTGAGCTGAATTGGCCCCCAAATGCATCTTCTACTTTGAGATTTAATAAGAATGGGACCATTTGGCTGTTTAGAAAGGTTTAAGCCAATGAATTTTAAAAGTTGGTTGCCAGCCAGAAAGCTAATGATGCTTCTTAGACAGCAGTTATGTGAATGAGCATATGCCAGCATACATCCTAACTGATTTCTTTAGTTCCCCATCATGACTCATGAAGAGCATTTGCTCCATTTCCACCCATGACCTATTGAATTTTCTAGAGCCACCTCTCACACAAAAGGAAGATACAACAGAAGAAGCCTTTCCCGGTGTCTACATAGAATCACATAAAACATCACATGCTAACATGGTACATTATTATGCACATGTACATTTGATATGTTCATCATGCCAGCAGAAGGTTGAGAAAAAAAAACAGCTCTGAGTTTTGAAATTCAAATCATTTTCTTGGCAAAATGGAAATCATCTGTCCAAATCTCTTCTGTTTTAGGAGAAAATTTGACTTCCAACAAATATATCTTCCTGGGGGCTTCCATATATTTTAGAGAAGAAACCACAGCTTTGATCCCATGTACATAAACATAGGGAAAAAGCAAGAAAATTTTAACTATTTCTCTTTATTTATTATGCATTATACCATAGTTGTTTCTCCTTAAAAATATAGTAACTTTGTCATGCCAGACAACAAAATAAAATGGAGCCCAAAACATGAATGCACTTTCTTGGCAAAATCATTGAAAGTTTGTCACATTCTTGACGCTTTCAAAACTTTGAAGGCAGTCATTTGTGGCTATTTCGCAAAATAAACACATTGACTTTTTTCTCCATTCGCCATTAGTGAAGGAAATGCAGAATAAAGTGGAGGCAGAAGTGAAAAAGACAGCAGACTACAGATGCAGGAATGGCACCAAATAGCAATCAAGCTTGAAAAAAATCATGAGGAGGCCAAGAATGGGCCCATAACCAAGCAATGTTTAGCAAACCCTTATAATGCATTTGAATCAGAATTATCATAAAGTTATATAACATTCCTCTAATAGAAGCCTTCTCCCATGCAAGGATTTCTGTTCTTTGCCAATAAGACTCAAAGAAGGAAATGGGCTTCTCAGTCTCAAATACCTTTGCAAATGCCAACAGTGCAAGTGATAAAAGCCAATGATGGTTCGGACCACATCTCAATGAGGAAGACAATGAAAATGAAGCTCTGGAGGCAGTGATGGATAATGGGCATTGAGAGGATGATGGAGAGCAGCTCTGCCAGGAAAATATTGTCCAGATGAAGCTGTGGAATCTGAGATCCACAAAAGATGCTTTGTGCATCCATGTAAATAAGATTGGGAACGTGACAAATGAAAGCACACGAGGCAAGCTACACAAAAAGTACTCAGTTCCACAGGTACTATATACAGATGGACATGAAAGCTGAATGATATGGGAAACTATACCATCGAGGCTGAAGAGAAGAAAGGAAGCAAGGGAGATGCAATGTTTTGATCACTTACTTCTTGGCAGAGAGAATTTTGGTAGTTACCAACTTGGCAGAAGGGGACACATTGCACGACAGATTGCACTTGGTTGTTGAAGAATGTGGAAGCAGGATCACTTTGGAAATGCAAAGAGGTGACTATGCTTTGGAAAGAGGCACAAAATAGCCAATTTATTGGGCTCTAGGTGGGATTGCATGGACCAGGTTTTCCAGATGGCACCTCCATGCAAGCCAGATCAGCTCTTTTCCCAGCTACGTTTTCTGCAACTCAAGCAATATAGGAAATAAAAACCTTTGGATTCAAGAATGATTTCTCCACACATTTTTATCAAAGGGTCAAATTGATGAATTTTTAAAAAATGACTTGGGGCAGGGGGTGGAATTGAGCTTTGTGACCAATATGATTTTAACAAGGCATTTCCTACGTTGAGAAGGTTATGTTTCTGGTAATGCCACACTTCAAAAGCCAGCATCATAGTTGACTGGGAAAAGAACTAAAGGTGGTAGAGCCACACTTCAGAACTGCAAATAGTTTAAAACCATCGATGGCAACTTTGGTTAAAAGAGAGGGACTAAGTGAGGGGGGGAGAAGAAGCCAAGATGAAGAACCTCAACATATGCATTTGAAAATCTTGCCAAGAAATCATGATCCTTATAGTCACTGAACTTCTTATTTCTTTGCATTTGATGAAATGAACCAGATACTTATATTTTCATGAGAAGGGAAACACTGGAGTGATTAAGTAAAAAAATATATATAATTGTTAGTGTTTGAAAACTATGTTAGTTTTGGCAACAGCACATCAACTTGTATTACATTCAAACACTGTGGCTTTTAGGGTTACTGAAAACCTAGTATGCATTGGAACCTGATGAATGAATTTGCATTGTCTTTATCATCTCTAACATGGGAACACAATCCACACATAGAGAGGCTGGCTCCTGAATAAAAATTACTTGGGTTAACAAAGGGATGTAGACTCACAATGAGTAAATATACCAAAGCCCCAAATAATTATAATAGTCACAGCTTGGCAATGAGTTTGCAGACTATGAAATTAGTTTCTTGTGAATAATGGAGATTTTACAAGGCTAGTATAAACACGAGGTAATTGGAAAATCAAATCGCTCTTTGTGAGTTATTGTAAGGTCTGGAATAATGGTGATAACATTTATTTTAAAACTACCTCCCTATGAATCACTGCGGTTTGGTGTTTTTTAGCAGTACTGTTGCCAAGAATTCTTGCCTTGAAGTACAACAGTGGGAAATTAAGTCGTGAAGCCCATGTCCCAGCTTACCCCTGATACAATGAGCTCTCCTCCCAGGTTCTGCACTTCCGCCTTCACCTTGCTGCAGATATTAAGCTGATGGCAATACAAGGCAATTCGTTGAAGGTAGGCTAATAGATCTTGCTTACAGGCTGAATCAGGACACTACAAAACATTTAAGACAGTGATCTCAATTAGTACATCCTCTTCCATTTCTAATACTTGGTATATTATGAAAGCTGTGGTGAGAAGAAAAGGTTTCGGTGTCATATAGTTTCATTACATCCATTTCACCTGAGTTCTTCCTATAGCAAGTTAGGAATACCACGGCCAATAGTTTAGAATAGTTAGTTTGACTTTAACAAAATTCTATGACGAGAATAGTAAAGGTCTTTCCGCAAGTCTTAATGGGACTTCTGAATATGTTCCTGGGTATTTTATCAGTTGTCTTTAAAACTGTTAAGAAACTAAATATTTTACCACTTTTATTCCTAGTGGCTCATGCAATGTTTACTATGTGAAAGTTATTTTAATACAAACAACCAAAGCAACCCATGCTAGAAGGAAATCACTTTGTGGCAACCTCTCTGCCATAGAAAAGGGTAGAGTTCCAATTCAATTAGTTGGAAGGGAAAATCACTTGTTTCCTTTAGTTTTTTAAGAAATCCATCATTCACTAAAGAAAAACTATTATAGCTTTTGGATTTCCCTATTTATCAAAATTTTAGCAACGTGATAAACTTCCTTTAAGCAAAAAACTGGGAAGCATCATGACCATTATAAGAGAAACAGATGTGAGAAAGAATGAAGTTGATACCAATTGAAACACTTGTGAGAGAAACAACAGACCCCAGATTCTGGATGTGCCAGAGTCAACTATGACCAGGAGTTTTGAATTTTCTTTGTGACACAAACAGGTAGA
>PVJC01039826.1:0-16072 GCA_004026665.1 Murina feae | reverse complement strand
TGGCTGGAGGAAGATGGGCAGTAGGCAAGCTTGGGAGGCAGGCAGCACCCAGCTCAAAAAAGAGAACAACATGCAGGGGAGGACAAGAGTCTGAGAGATCAACATAGAGGGGGTGCCTGCTCCAAGCCTCCACAGTGTGCCTGGTGGCAGGTCCCCAGCAGGTAGACACACACAGGAGGACTGCTCCAAGCCTCAGATGGGGCTGGGGGCAGGTCCCCAGTGGCCACACACACACATACACACACACACACACAGAAGGCGCCTGGCAGACTGGGGCCATCATAGGACATCCACTGAGGGGTCCCAGACTGTGAGAGGGCACAGGCCGGGCTGAGGGACTCCCTCCTCCCCGAGTGCACAAATTTTTGTGCACCGGGCCCCTAGTATAATAATATTATTAAAAATGTACTAATGTAGTAAGATATCACAAAAATTATAGGAAATATTAAAAATATGCAAATTACAATATTACTTCTATTATATGCTAAAATAGTTTTTCTCTGGTTCTATTTTTGTTCATCAGTTTATGTTGTTCATTATATTCCACAAATGAGTGAGATCAAATGATATTTATGTTTCTCTGACTGGCTTATTTCACTTAGCATTATGCTCTCCAATTCCATCCACGCTGCTGCAAATGGCAAGAGTTCATTCTTTTTTATAGCAGCGTAATATTCCATTATGTAGATATACCACTGTTTTTAAATCCATTCATCTGCTGAAAGGCATTTAGGTTGTGTCCTAATCTTAGCTATTGTAAATGTGCTGCTGTGAACATAGGAGTACATATAGTCTTTGATTGGTGTTTCTGATTCCTTGGGATATATTCCTAGAAGAGGGATCACTGGATCAATGGGAGTTCCATTTTTAGTTTTTTGAGGAAACTCCATACTGTTCTCCACAGTGGCTACACCAGTGTGCATTCCCACCAGCAGTGCAAAAGAGTTCCTTTTTCTCCACATCTTGCCAATACTTGTCCTTTGTTGATTTGTTGATGATAGCCATTCTGATAAGTGTAGATGGCACCTCATTGTTGTTTTGATTTGCATCTCTCAGATTAGTGACTTTGAGCATGTTTTCATAGGTCTCTTGGCCATCTGTCCTCTTTTGAAAAGTGTCTGTTTTAGCCTTTGCCCATTTTTTGTTTGGATTGTTCATCTTCCTTCTGTTAAATTATATGAGTTCCCTATAAATTTTGGAGATTAGGCCCTCATTGGATATAATGTTGGCAAATATGTTCTCCCATGCAGTGGGCTTTCTTGTTGTTCTGTTGATGGTTTCTTTTGCTGTGCAGAAGGTTTTTATTTTGATATAGTCCCATTTGTTTATTTTCTTAATTTCCATTGTCCTTGGAGCTGTATCAGTAAAGATATTGCTATGACATATGTCTGACATTTTGCTGCCTATGGATTCTTCTAAAATTCTTATGGTTTTCAGTCTTACGTTTAAGTCCTTTTGCATTTTGAGATTATTTTTGTGTATGGTATAAGTTGGTGGTCTAGTTTCATTTTTTTGCATGTATATGTCCAGTTTTCCCAACAACATTTATCGAAGAGACTGTCTTGACTACATTGTATGTTCTTGCCTCCTTTGTCAAATATTAATTGAGCATTATGGCTTCAGTCAATTTCTGAGTTTTCTGTTCTGTTCCATTGGCCTATATGTTTGTTCTTGTACCAGTATCAGGCAGTTTTAAGAATAATGGCTTTGTAATATAGCTTGATATCTGGTATTGGTATCCCTCCTACATTGTCCTTTTTTCTCAGGATCACTGCAGCTATTCAGGGTCTTTTTTTATTTTATATGAATTTTTGGAGAGTTGGTTCTATGTCTGTGAAATATGCTATTGATATCTTAATAGGGATTGCATTAAATCCATAGATTGCTTTAGGTAGTATGGACATTTTAATGATGTTGACTCTACCAATCCATGAACACAGTATATTCTTCCATTCCTTTATGTCTTCTTCTATCTCTTTTTTTCAACATCCTGTAGTTTTCCCAGTACAGGTATTTTATTCATGGGTATCTTAATTTTTTTCTTACCATGGTAAATTGTACTGTTGGGTGTTTTTAGTTACTCTTTCTGTGAGTTCATTATAGGTGTATAAAAAACCTATAGATTTTTGGGTGGTAATTTTGTATTCTGCTTCATTGCCAAATTCTTTTATTAAGTCTAGTAGTTTTGTGATGGAGTCTTTGGGATTTTCTATGTACAATATCATCTGTGAATAATGACAAATTTACCTCTTCTTTTCCAATTTGGATGTCTTTTATTTCTTCTTCTTGTCTGATTGCTATGACTAGACTTCCAGTACTTTGTCAAACAACATGTCTAGTTCCTGTTCCTAGGGGAAATGGTTTTAATTTTTGCCCACTGAGTATGATGTCGGCTGTAAATTTGTCATCTATGGCCTTTTTTATGTTGCAATATATTCCCTCTCTTCCTACTTTGCTGAGAGTTTTAAATTTTGTCTAACACTTTTCTCTGCATCTATTGGTATGATAATGTGATTTTTGTCTTTCAATTTGTTTATGTGATGTATCATGTTTATTGATGTGCGGATATTGTAACTGCCTTGCATCCCTGTAATATATCCTACTTAATCCTGGTGTATGATCTTTTTAATATATTGCTGGATGTGATTTGCTAATATTTTATTGAGGATTTTAGGATCTATGTTCATCTGGGATATTGGCCTGTAATTCTCTTTCTTGGTAGTGTCTTTATCTGGTTTTGGAATTAGGATTATGTTGGCCTCATAGAAAGAGTTTGGAAGTGTTCCTTCCTCTTGGATTTTCTGAAATAGTTTGAGGAGTATAGGTGTTTGTTCTTTGAATGTTTGGTAAAACTCCCCTATGAAGCCATCTGGACCTGGGTTTTGTTTGGTGTGATTTTTTTTTATTACTGCTTCTATTTCATCAGTTGTTATTGGTCTATTCAGGTTTACTGATTCATCCTGATTCAGTTTTGGGAGATTATATTTTTGGGAGATCTAGGAATTTATCTAATTCATCCACATTGTTCAGCTTGTTGGCATATAGTTGTTCACAGTATTTTCTTACAATCCTTTGTATTCTGTGGTGTCAGTGGTTACTGCTCCACTTTTGTTTCTGATTTTATCTATTTGTGTTGTCTATTTCTTGATGAATCTGGCTGATGGTTTGTCAATTTCATTTATCTTTTCAAAGAATCAGCTCTTGGTTTCATTGATTTTTTTTTTTTTTTTTGTATAGCGTTTTCTTGTTCTCTTTCTCGCTCTTTAAGTTGTAGGGTTAAATAGTTTATTGCTGATTTTTCTTGTTTTTTTTTTGAGGTATGACTGTAGTGCTATGAATTGCCCTCTCTGGATTGCTTTTCCTGTGTACCAGAGATTTTAGGTTGTTGTGTGTTCATTTTCTTTCTTTTTTTCCAGGAAGTTTTTTGATTTCTTTCTTGATCTTGTTGGTAACCCATTCATGATTTAATAATGTGCTATTTATTCTCCATGTGTTTGAATATTTTGTGTTTTTACTTGGTTGATTTCTAATTTCATCTCACTGTCATTTTAGAAGATGCTTGATATGATTTAAATTTTCTTGAAATTGTAGAGTCTTGTTTTGGGTCCTACAATGTGGTCTATCTTTGTGAATGACCCATGTGCACTTGAGAAGATTATATATTATGCTGCATTGGGGCAATATGGTCTATTAATGTCAATTAAATCCATCTGATCCATTCTGTCCTTTAGAGACTCTGTTTCTTTGTTAAATTTTTGTCTGGAAAATCTACCCAGTGAAGTCAGAGGAGTGTTAAAATCCCTTGCTATGACTATGTTGTTGTCCATCTCTCCATTAAAGTACTCTAGAAGTTTTATCTAATATAATTAAAGAGTAATATGCAAATTGACCATTACTGGAGACACCTAAGCCACGCCCACCAGCCCATCAGAATGGTTGTATGCAAATTAACCCAGCCAAGATGGAGGCCAGCAGCTACGGAGCTAGAGCAAACCAGAGGCTTCTGTTGAAACTGCCTGCCTAGGCTGGCTGAACCTCTGCTCACAGCCACACCCACCAGCCAAGCCATGCCTCAGCCAATCAGAGCAGCTGTATGCAAATTAGCCCAGCCAAGTTGGAGGCCAGCAGCCATGGAGCTAGAGTAAGCCAGAGGCTTCTGTTGCAACTGCCTGCCTAGGCTGGCTGAGCCTCTACTCACAGCCATGCCCACCAGCCAGTCAGAGTGACTGTATGCAAATTAACCCAGCCAAGATGGAGGCTGGCAGGGCGGCTCTGCACTGGGAGCCTCCACGGCCAGCAAAGCTGTGCCAGGTGTGTCGGCTCAGTGGGGGGGGGTCCGGCCTGGGGCCTCCTTGGGGCATCCAGGAGCGCCTGTCCCGGGTCCACTGCCTGGCTCCACCGTTTGGGGCCTCCACCAGGTGTACAGGAGAATGGGTCCTCCACAGGACTTGCAGGAGCAGCCATCCTGTGTCTGCTGACTGGCTCCACCCCCCGGGGGCCTCCTCTGGGCGTCCAGGAGCAGCTGTCCTGGGTCCGTGCCTGGCTCCGCACTCCGGGAGCCTCCGCGGGGAGTCCAGGAGCACGAGGGCCTCTGTGGGGTGTGCAGGAACAGCAGTCCTGGGTCAGCTGCCTGGCTCTGCCTCAGGGCCCTCCTCGGGGGCATGCGGGAGCACCCATTCAGGGTCCGCTACCTTCATCTGCCTCCCAGGGGCCTCCACAGGGCGTGTGGGAGCGTCTGCTGCACAGTGCGGAGAATCCGAAGCCAATCCACTGCCCGGCTCTACCCCGGGTGTGTTTGCTCAGCAGCAGGGCCCCACCAAGGGATCCTGCACCAGCGTCCGCCCCTGGCTCGCCACCCAGCTCTGCGCCAGGTGTGTCCCCTCAGCAGTGGGGGCCCACCAGGCATGTGTGATTGTGGGCCCTCCAGTGGGAAATGTCCAGGCCTGCACTCACCAGCCCTTCTATCCCCCAGTGCACGAATCCTGAAGGGGCTGTGGGCAGCCTGAAAATGGCTCTCAGCCCCTCACCCAGGCTGGCCAGGCATGCCAACAGGTGGACATCCCCCCCCCCCCTGAGGTGTCCCAGACTGCAAGACGGCACAGACCGGGCTGAGGGACCCCCAACCCCCGAGTGCACAAATTTTTGTGCATCGGGCTCCTAGTATATATATATTTAGCGGCTCCTATATTCGCTGCATATTCGTTTACCAGGGTTATATCCTCTTGTTGAATTGAACCTTTTCATATTATATAGTAACTTTGTTGTCTCTTGTGATGGCCTTAAAGTCTATTTTGTTGGATATGAGTATTGTTACTACAGCCTTTTTTCTTTTCCATTTGAATTGAAAAATATTTCTATCCCTTCACTCTCATCTTCTGTGTGTCTTTTGTTTTGAGGTTGGTCTCTTGGAGACAGCATATAGTTGGGTCATGTTTTTGTATCCATTCAGCTACCTTACACTTTTTGATTGGAGCATTTAATCCATTTACATTTAGGGTTATTACTGACAGGTTCTTATTTACTGCCATTTTAATTCTGTATGGCTAGGTTTCTCTCTCTGTTTCTTCTCATTACAGCAGTCCTTTTAGCATTTCTTATAATGCTGGGTTGGTAGAGATGTACTCCTTGAGCGCCCCCCCTCTTTTTTTTTTGAGAAGATCTTTATTTGACAGTCTATTTTGAATGATAGCCTTGCTGGATATAGTAATCTTGGTCTCAGATACTCGCTTTCCATTACCTTGAGTACTTCATGCCATTCACTTCTGGCCTATAGAGTTTCTGATGAGAAATAAGGTGTTAGACTTATGGGGACTCCTTTGTAGATAAGTTTTCTTTTCTCTTGCTACCTTTAAGATTCTCTCTTTGTCTTTAATTTTTGGCATTTTAATTATGATGTGTCTGGGTGTGGGCCTGTTTGGGTTCTCCTTGCTTGGGGTTCTCTGTGCCTCCTGAACTTGTGTGACTTTTTCCTTTATCAGGTTAGGGAAGTTTTCTGCTATTATTTCTTCAAACATATTCTCTATTCTTTTCTCTCTTTCTGCCTCTTCTGGCACACCTGCTATTCTAATATTGTTATATTCCCTGTTGTCCCACAGCTCCCTTAAGCTGTCCTCCTGTTTCTAATTGTTTTTTTTTTTTTCTTTTCGGTTCTCTGATGGAGTGATATTTTCAGCTCTGTCTTCTAATTTACTGATTCGATTCTCAACTTTCCCTAATCTGTTGTGAATTCCTTTTAATGTGTTCTTTGTGTTTTGCCATTCTTTACCTCAGACTGTTCTCTTTTCATAGTTACTATGTCTTTTTATCATTCTGTTGAGCATTTTTACCATCATTCTGTTCAGATATATTTCTTATCTCTGCTTCATTTATCTCTTCTTCTGAAGAATTCACTAGTTCTTTCATTTGGGGGTTGTTTCTTTGTCTCCTCATTTTAGCTGTCTTTTTGGGTTTGTGACTATGTATTAGGTAGATCCTCTACACCTCTCAGTCTCTAATGCAGGACAGTGTTAAAGGCTGTTTCTGATTAATTATATCAGTCAAAGATTCAAAGCCTGGAGAGACTGCCTCTGTCTTCAGACTTAACTGGATTCTGACTTGAATTGACCCCCAGGCAATCGTCTTCATGTATGGCCAGAGTTTTTTTCTCAACAGAGTGAGGCAGTTGCTTCTGCCTGGAGTCTAATTGTTGTTTTTAATCTCTTAAGTGGCCTCAGGGCAAGGTGTTTTCCAGTAGGGTATATCAACTGTCTTCCCCCAGGCAAGGCAACTTTCTATGGGAGAAAATGTCTTCAGCTGCATGAGGAAATGACTCAGCCCAGGATGTCTACCTTTTGAGCTTTATCCCCAGAGTCCCCAGTCCTGAGTTCTGCTCTTACAGCTCCAGTCCACTTCACCCTCCCTCTGCCAGAGCACAAGGTGGGTGGCTCCAAAGGGAATTTTGTGCATTGGCCCTTTAAAAGGATGCCTGAATTTTCAGCTGTCACTCCCTGGCAGAGAGCACCCTGCTGCTTTTCACAGCCAGCTGTTATGTGGGTACCCTTCTCAGTTTTGGTGCTCTCTGCTGGGGGGGCCCAGTTTAGGGATTAGATCTCAGAGTTCTCAGTGGCATCCACCCCTTCCCTCCCCCAGCTGAGATATCTCTCCAGGACTTCAGTTGCTGTCTGTGAGTGCCTGGCTAGCCCTTTTGCACCTCCACCTGCCTACCAATCTCTATTTGGTCTCCACTTTCAGTCCTCAGGTGTCAAGGTTCTCTTCTGCCTGCAGGTTTTCTGTTGATTATTCAGGAAGTTTCTCTGTATGTTAATTGTAATACCTGTTTGTTCCTGGGAGCTTGTCCATGAAACATCTACTTACTCTGCCACCATTTTTAATCCTAAGCATCTTATCTTGATGACAGAAAATTTATGTTGGTAAAGTGTTTTATTGTATATTTTTAGAATTATTGTCAGAATTCCAGACTTAGGTAATCTTACTCCAAAAGTGTACTTTAATTTGTATCAAAGTATATATTTTTAAAATGTGAATAGTTGTCTAAGTTTTGTTTGGTATATAATCTCTTCTCAAATTTGCTTAAAGCAAAGATAGGTATAGGATACAGTGCAGTGGATTGTGCTACAAGGACTGGGTTCTACTTTTTTTATTTTTATTTATTTTTTACAGAGAGGAAGGGAGAGGGATAGAGAGTTAGATACATCGATGAGATAGAAACATCAATCAGCTGCATCCTGCACACCTCCTACTGGGGATGTGCACGCAACCAAGGTACATGCCCTTGACCGGAATTGAACCTGGGACCTTTCAGTCTGCAGGCCTATGCTCTATCCACTGAGCCAAACCAATTAGGGCTGGGCTCTACTTCTTATTCTCTGGTCACTTAGCTCTCTGACCTGGGGCCTTTCAATTACCTACTGAACATTTGCTGAGCACTTCCTATACATCAGGCTGGTGATACCCAACAGTAATAGAAAGGTCCTTAAAAAGTGTCCTTCATGACAGGGTTGGTGTAAATCATCTTTAAAAGCACTCCTAACACAATTTGAATCCAAAATCTCTTCTAATCTGTATGTCAGAGAATTTTGAAGAAGGTTTTTTCCCCATGGAGAGATAATGAGAGAAAACTAATTTTATCTTCCAGATAAACTAGTGTTCTCTGTCTTAGCTTCTCAGATCAGAAATCACACTATACCCTAAGAGAACCTAATTTGCAAGTGTTACCTACCAAGTGTGTAAGACTAGGTTTTCAGTGTTTGGAGCATGACTGTATCAGATGCCATCACTATAATAACATTAATGAAATATGACAAAATAATAGCTAAATATTATGAAATATTTCTTCTCTTATAGGTATGCCTGTAGGTATACCAAGCCTATTGGAAAACTGATTTATATAGTGAATTTCATCCTAGGAAACCAATTTATGAAACATTATTATAATGGAAATTATATTTTTTTCATTAAGTTGAGCAGGAAGTCTTTAACACCTGGGGGAAAATGTTTATAAGGAATAGTGTCTGCTAAGAGAAGGCATTTAGGCATTTTATTTGAAAGGTTTTATACTGGAGGACTTTCCTGGGAGATGTAATACGCCCCTCCCCCCCTCGGGGTTTGTGTTCCTTAATAACATCTGAGGCCAAGGCGATGCCACTCCTTGTTAGTGCTGCTGCTGCACAGTTCAGACAAGACTCGCGGAAGAGGTAAGTTTCCCTAAGGGAGTAGTTAGAAAATTAATTAAACGGAGGGAGGCATTGGGATATTTAGAAAACAAATTAGAGTCAAGACCAAGCACAGGCAAGAACAAAAAAGAGCAATAAGAACCACGAGAAAACCAAGTTTAACGCATGGCCCTTCTGTCACTGCCCTGAAAGAACGTGGATGATAACTTTTCTTAGGAAAACAAGTGTCCTCTTCCTACGATAATGTATATGAATAAATGCTTACTTTTACAAAGTTTAAACATTTTATTTAAATGCCGTTTAGAAGATATGTTCTCTGCTAAAGGCTCCATGCCATTGCAAGTCTCAAAGGCTGGTTAAATGCCATTTGGAAGGTTGCTATGAACTCTTAACTAAGGGCAGCTACTTGAGGCTTGGTATGAAAATATTCATTCCTCTTTAAAAACAATTCTTCAGATGGCCAACATTTGAATTTAAAATCTTCTCCTGTTTTTCATTTCTGAGTTAATTATAAAACCAAAGTACTGAAACCTAGAACTTACTAGATAATAGGCATAAACACCGTATTGTTTAAAAATACATAGTTTGTCTGCTAGTTACTATTTATGAATTTGTCCACATTTCATGAAATTAAGTCAACAAATTCACATTAATTTTTTGCTACTGCACCTACTAAGAATTTAGTTATCATAATCTTAAATGAAATGAATATTCTTAAAGGCAAATATATCATATATACATTTAATTTTGAAGAGTGATCTCCTGAAATCTTGTAAATAATGACTTGCTAAGAACTAGTGGCTGACATTCTGTTCTAGAAAATATTAGTTTAAATTGCTGATGGGACAGGTGGGTTGTCAGGGGGGAAAACAAAACACACACAAAAAACATACTTTTGCCCAGTTACTGATGTCCTGCTATTGGTCTATCATGCTTTTCAGGTCTTGGAATATGTGTATGTTAAAGTCTTCTGTTATACTATCTGCCTTAAGAAATATATTTTTAAACAGGAATCTAAGGTTTAGGCCTCATTTTCTGAGTAAATAAGTCAATATAAGTATTTAACATGTGTGTAAAATACAAAGTTGAAAAAAGTTTAGTTCTCCTACAATTTACAATATAGTAAGTATGGAAATTTAAGAATACCTTAAATTATAAAAATGCAAACACTGAATAAAAATCAGATTACTATTCTATTAAATGTAGTGATAATAGCTTAGTTTTCTTGAGTGTTTATTTCAGTGAAGCAATGCTACATGCATTATTTCATTTGAATTTTCAAAATGGGACTAAATTTAATGTCCGATGTCTAGTCGAGGTAAATACTGTTGATATTCCTATTTCATAGGTTAGGACACAGAGGTTGGGGGTGGTGTGGGGATGAGCAACTTGCATAAGGTCATGTAGCCCAACGTTCAAACAGTGAAGCTAGCTAGCCTTTCCCTGTCTCACGATCTGAGTTCCCATGGCCTCCCTTTTTTAAGTCCAGGCATGAGTTTTAGAGTCTGTATTAATAGAACTGAGATTCTCCCAAGTACAGCTGAGAAAGTCTATATTAGTGGTCTGCAAATGAAAAAAGAACATTTTCATGTATTTTCTTTTTCAAATGTATCCCCTTTAAATGTTTGTTTCCTTTCCTCACTCAACTCTATACATTTAACATACTTTTCTCTTTATAATTGGCATCTGAATTATACATGCTAACTTCATTGCTAGCATTAAGAGGTAAACATGGTAAGTGTGAAAAAGTAATTAAATCTCAGTTGCTTGCAAAAAAATATACTGTGTAAGTATTGTAAAGTATTTTAACATATTTCCATGTATTTCAAGAACTATTTTGTTTTAAATAAGTCAGAGTCTGTAATATGGGGATTATTATTCATTTGACATATTATCCTCTTTAAAATATAGTGTATGTAATTGAAGGCATATGCAGATTAAGTGCACATTGTTTATAGTTAAATGACTTGCCAATGTTCATGTATTGCTCCCTGTTGGAGAATACTCCATGGGTGAAAACCAAAATCTCTGCTGTTTGTTTAATTGTGCCCTAAGGTGGAGATGGGAATGTGTCTAGGAGTGAGAGAACACCATCTCTGATAAGCATACAATGCAATTTAACAGTTCATAAAACAGTAAAATTTAATCCTAGACGGAGAGATTTATTAAATTTCACTCAGCACAATGGAATATGGGCTAGGAGAGCAAGTGAGAATTAAGTGAAATGATTTCAGAGGTAATGGATTTTATTACCTGATAAAAAGGGGAATCATTCTTTTTTTAAGCTACTTCTTAATCCATTCTTTGGAAATAATTGTCTTGCATAGGAAAGCTTTTTTTTTAATAAACAAAGTAAGTTCAAAGCAACTAAAACCTTTAGTTTAACTTTGTTTACTTTTAAATGAATAAAACTATCCTACTGAAATCTTACTGAGATTATAGCTGAAATATTTTAAAATGTAAGCTAAAATATTTTGTGTTCAAGGACAATTGACCAATTTTCTTTTTTAAAAAAAGTCCACTTACAGTTCTCCCAAATGATACTTGACAACACTGTAGTTTCAGAGAGGTTCATTTTCTGCATATCCTATCTAATAAAAAAGTAATATGCAAATTAGCCATCACTTCATCAAAAAGATGGACACCCCCAGGGCCACAAGATGATGGTGCCTGTAGCCACATCCTAGCTAATAAAAGATTAATATGCAAATTAAACATCACTCCGTCACAAAGATGGCTTCCCCCATAGCCAAAAGATGGCAGTGCCCATAGCCACATCCTATCTAATAAAAGAGTAAGATGCAAATTAGGCATCACTCCTTCACAAATATGGCCGCCCTCGTGGCCACAAAATGGTGGTACCCAGTTCTGCCCAGCCACACCACTGAAGTTTTCAGGCCTATTAGCCAGGCAGGTGGCTGGGAAGGTGGAGGGCCAGAGGAGCAGAACAGACAATCAGAGGGGGCTGGGTGTCCCATGCCCAGGTGAGAGGCCTTCACCAAAGGCCTAAGGCATAAGCAGGGGCAGAGCCGGAGATCGGAGGGTACAGGAGCAGAGCTGGTGATCAGAAGGGTATGAGGGTGCCTTACCCAGGCATAAGGCCTGGGCCAGAGGCCTCAGGCCTGGGTAGGGGCAAGTCCGGAGATCACAGGGACCTGGGCTCTGCAGAGCCAGAGATCAGAGGGGCAAGGGTGGAGCCTGCAATTGCAGGGGTCTGGGCACTGGTGGAGCCGGCAAAGCAGGGATCTGGGGGTCCCCTGCCCAGGCCTATAGCCTTGGCCAGAGGCTGCAGTGGGGCAAGGGCAAAGCCGGTGATTTCAGGGCCTGAGCAGGGGCAGAGCCTGCGGTTGGAGGGGCCTGGGGGTCCCCTACCCAGACCTGCAGCCTTGGCCAGAGGCTTCCAGTGGGGCAGGGGCAGAGCCGGTGATGGCAGGGGGCAGGATCAGAGCTCGTAATCACAGAGGCCTGACCTCTGTGAAGCCTGTGATTGGACGGGTTTGGGAGTCCCTTTCCCAGACCTGCATCCTTGGCCAGATGTTACAGGCCTGGGAAGGGGTGGAGTTGGGATTGGAGGGGCAGGGATGGAACCTGTGATCAGAGTGAACTACAGAGGAAACACCTTTTCTGACCACTCATTGGCTAAGCTCCCTGTATGCCACTGGTAATATTCTTAGTAACTTGGGTAATGATAATCCAAAAAGGCAATCTAGGGTTTTTCCACCACACTCCTGGAGAAAAAAAAAATGAAGATCCACTGCTGGAGGGCTAAGAAATGTCATATCCTGCCCTAGCTGGTTTGGCTCAGTGCATAATGCCTCAGCCTGCTGACTGCAGGGTCTGGGTTCAATTCTGACAAAGGCCATGTACCTTGGTTTCAGACTCCTCCTTGGCCAGAGCCTAGGTCAGGGCTTTTGCAGAAGGGAACCAATCAAAGTGTTCCTCTGACTTTGATGTTTCTCTCTGTTTTTCCCTTCTCTTCCACATTCTCTAAAAATCACTGGGAGCATATCCTCAGGTAAGAATAAAAAAGGAAGAAAGAAAGAAATGTCATATCCTATGAAAGACACATCTTCAAAATGCCTAAAGAAAGTTGTCTTTTCTTCATGGTGAAGGGACTGGAGTCCATGTTGATGAAAACACCTTGATGGCTGTGGTGACTGGCAGTGGCTGTACCAGTGGGGTGATGGGACTGATGGCTTCCCCTGATTAGCCTGGTTGCCTCCCACAAAGGGAGCCCAGACTGTGGTTTAGGCCCGCTCCCCAAAGAGAGCAGTAGAACACCCCCTGAGGGCTCCCAGTATGTGAAAGGGGGCAGGCTGGGCTGAGAACCCCCCCCCAGTGCATGAATTTCATGCACCAGGCCCATAGTCAAGTAACATATTAAAAAATTCTTAGACATATTCTCGGTGTTTATAATGGTCAATTCTATTGAATGTTAGCCATAAATGGGTGACATTTTATTTTATAAAAGTAGTAGATGCCCGGTGCACAAAAATTGGTGCACTCGGGGGGATCCCTCAGCCCGGCCTGTTCCCTCTTGCAATCTGGGAACTCTTGGGAGATGTCCACCTGCTTGGGGAATTGGGCCTAAGCTGGCAGTCAGACATCCCTCTTGTAGCCCCAGAGCCCTCAGGGGATATCCACTTGCTAGCAGGGAGCAGGCCTAAGCTGCAGTCTGACATCCTTAGCACTGCTGAGGAGGCAGGAGAGGCCCCCTCCACCACCGCTGTATTAGAAGCCATCAGCCTGGCTTGTGGCTGAGCAGAGCTTCACCCGTGGGAGTGCACTGACCATTAGGGGCAGCTCCTGCATTGAGCATCTGCTACCAAGTGGTCAGTGTTTGTCATAGTGACCAGTCATTGTCAGTGGTTCTGCTGTTAGGGTCAATTTGCATATTAGCCTTTTATTATATAGGGTAGGAGCCTGGTGCATGGGTGGGTTCTGGCTGGTTTGCCCTGAAGTATGTTCCAGATCAGGGTGGGGGTCCCAGTGGGGTGCCTGGCCAGACTGGGTGAAGGGCTGATGGCTGTTTGCAGGCTGGCTACAGCCCCTTCATGGTGGGTGTCCCCTCCTGGGGTGCCTTGCCATCCTTTGTGAGGGGCTGAGGGCTGTTTTCAGGCTGGCCACATCCCCTCAGAGAGGGGGTCCCTGCTGGGGTGCCTGGCCAGCCTGGGTGACTGGCTGATGGCTATTTGCAGTGAGGCTGGATGGAAGCTGGTATCTGGGATTTATTTATCTTCTATAATTGAAACTTTGTTGCCTTGAGCAGAGGCCACAGCTGGCCAAGGCATTGTAGGATCCTTAGTTTGCCCCATCACCAGGGCAAGCCTCCTGCTTGTTCCAGCTCCGTGGCTGCCGGCCACCATCTTGGCTGGGTTTATTTGCATATAGTCACTGATTGGTGGTGAGTGTGGAGATTGGCTCGTGAGTGTGGCTTAGGTGTAGCAGAGCGACACCAATTTGCATATTACTCTTTTATTAGATTAGATTTTATTTTTCCTTAACTTAAAGAAGCATTAAACAGTACAACCATGCTATTAAAGAGTATAATAAGTTACCATTGTAAAGTTGAAAAACATTTTTATAATTAAAAGAAGGAGCCCTCTCCAAAGCTAGAAGTCTCTTGATTTGTGTAGCAAAAAAGCAGCTAAACACTGTGTAGAGATTTAACTTTTTTATACACATTGTGTCATTTGAGCCTCATTAAACCTTCTTGCAGTAGGTAGGGAAGGATTTACTGCCCCTAATTTATAGCTGAGAAAAGGGAGGTTTGGAAAGGTTACTATTTGCCGGTGGAGATACAGCTGTAAAGTGCACAACAGATTCCATCCTGATCATTGGAGTTCATGTTATCAAAATACCAGCAAAGCCCTTTGCTGTACATTAAGCAGCATCATTTAATATTTTTAATTTTTGAAGATTTAAATAATTTCACTGGAGTCATGATTTTATTTGTAATTTTAAAAGATCCTTGTGCACGTCGAATATTTCATTTTATTACAATAAAGGTCATCTTTTAGTGATCACATGCTAGATAACTTCAGCATTTTATTTATTTATTTTTATTATTTAATTTTTTTTGGTTAATCCTCACACAAGGATTTAAAATATATATATTTCATTGAGTTAGTGGAAGGGAGGGGGAGAGACACTCAGAGAGAAACATCAGTGTAATATAGATGCATGGATTAGTTGCCTTCCACAGGCATCCCAACCCAAACCAGGAATCTAGCCTGTAACCAAGGTATGTGCCCTTGACTGGAACCCTCAGCTTTAGGGTTGCCACTCTAACCACTGAACAAAAGTGGCTAGGGCTGTTGCACTTTATTTTTAAACAAATATAGGCTACTTAAATATGAGTTTAGTCTTATTTAATTAAATGAGTGAAATGTTAAAATTAAATACATAGAATAAAGTTAACAAAGTTATGTCTCTTGTGTTGTGTATCCTCCTATTTTGAGCTCTTTGCTTTGCAAGTTCAATTTTTGAGACAGTTAACACTGTCATACAAAATTAATTTTCCACCACTTAGCTTTGATAGCTGTATGTTTTACATGATCTGTCAGTATCTGCTTCACATGAGGTACTTAGTACATGTTAAACAATAATGAGATTCAAACAAATATCCACTGCTAGTTGATGGATGATGCCAAGTTTCAGTGATACTTTAGGAGTAAATCTGAACAATGCTTGTCAACAATTAAAAGTCCTCAAGAACCCACATATTGAGTGTCCTCTTTTAACTCCATTTAAAGTGATCATGACGCACAACCAGGAAAGGTGTGCTGGTCATGCAGTATTTTCAAGAACTCCTGCACAACCCTCGTCCCCCATAGGGCCAGCATCATGGCATTCCATGGCTACCAACAGAAATAGTGTCAGTTGTTGAGAGGATTTTTTGGGTTATGTCGAGGGAAAAGCAGGGAGGTAAGGAACATTTACATCTGTGTGACTCTGATGATTTCATCTACCATTCCTTTTCTGGCTTGTTCTGTTTTGTTTAAGTAGCATCTCAGTTAAAACATGTTCCCTAGAGACAAATATAACTGACCCACCAGGAAATGAGTGAGGAAACAAACCTGTAATTGTGACCCCTTCATTTCTCCAGAAGGTTCCTTATAGCACACATGCTATATCCTTGTTGGTGAGGCTTACCTTTCCCCATCATTCTGCAATATTCGTTTCCTGACTATAAAATCAGCCAAACTCAATACTTGTAGCAGTGAACATCCTAATATATAAAAAGCCAGGGGCCTTGACAACCAAAACAAATGAAGGGACGACCAAACAGCAGGAGTGACAAGGCCAGCACGGGGGTTAGTGAGGGACGACCAAATGACTGAACAGCAGGCTGCTGGGGCGACTAGGCCAGCAGGGAGGGCAGTTGAGGGTGACCAGGC
>PVJC01039825.1:0-16056 GCA_004026665.1 Murina feae | reverse complement strand
CTCTTTCCCACTCCCCGGCCCACCACCTTGCTTTCCCACTTCCTGGTGCCCTGCAAGGGGCTTGGGAAGCCCACCAAGCAGGCCACTGACCCCCTGTTGCCTCTTTCCCGCTCCCCGATGCCCCTCCAAGGGCCTGGACAGCTGCCAAGCAGGCCACCAACCCCCTGCCACCTCTTACCCGCTCCCCGATGCCCCACAAAGGGCCTGGGAAGCCCACCAAGCAGGCCGCTGACCCCCGGCCACCTCTTACCCACTCCCTGGCCCGCCACCTTGCTTTCCCACTTCCTGGTGCCCTGGTGCCCTGGTGCCACTTCCAACTGCCAGCATAGGCAGGCAGTTGCTACAGAACCCTTTGATTTGCTCTAGTTCCGTGGCTGTTGGCCTCCATCTTGGCTGGGTTAATTTGCATACAGCCACTCTGATTGGCTGGTGGTAACGGTCACATTTGCATGTTTCTCTTTTATTATAGAAGATATATAGTGTTTGAAAAGTAGTTGGCACATAGTTGTGATATATAGATTTTATTATTACTGAATCAGTAAGTATCCCTTTCTATCTCACCTCCTAATGTGGAAGGTGTAATTCAACTCAAGTCTGCTTTCCCAGAGGTAGAGATCTTCCAAGACTTTCCTTGTGAAATATTTCATGGGGTGGGATGTCCCACCCCATGGAACATCTCAAAGACTGGCATCTCCTTCCTCCTGGATGGTTGAAGGGGGACCTGCAGACCAATCATGTTCTGGAGCATGGGCAAGGGTCTTAGGGAGAAGCAGATAAGGACAGTGAAGGGCAGATGGGCAAGGATCAGGACCCTGGTTTTCCATGGCATCAAGTCAAGGGCGGCAGGGATTCTTAGATCTTTTGTGCACTGGGACCAACTGCAGAAGGGGATACAGGAGCCCACTGGTCATTCTGTGGGATTTCCAATTGAAGGACCAAATATAAAGTGAGAGAGAGAGGATGACACTGATATGTGGGATCCCCAACATAGTGAGGACGAGCTAGGCCCCTGGATGCGCAAGATGGACCTGGACACTGGCTGTCACAGATGCAGAGCTTGGCAAGTGTTGATGTGAGCTGCTGGATGTCCTAGTTCTACCAAGGCTTCACCGGTCTAATGAGCAAGCATTTTTAGATATTTCAAAAAAACAAAGTAGAACAATGCAAACAAAAAAGTCTCTGAATGATGAGGAGCTTCTAAGTTGGTGAATACCTGAGTTGGTGAAGAGGGGTGCCAACTCAGATGGCATGGAAGCTCTCTGCCCTTCCCCACACCCTATCTTATGCATCACTTCCAAATAGATGTTCCTGAGTTATAGCCTTTATAATAAAACCATAATCATAATAAGCTTACAGATTGCCTTTTCTCCTCCAGCTTTGTAGTGAATAAAAACTAGGTGGTGAATAGTAGAAAAAGATCCTTAAGATAAGAGTATTCTGCAACTATAATCACAAACTAGACTTTTATAACTTAATTGGACTAAAAATATCACTGCCCTGGACTAAGTTTAAACTGGAATGAGAAAAATATAAGAAATGTGTTTCACGCAGATTTTGCAGCATGTGTCTATGTGTGGTAGTGGAAGAGCTTGAAGAAAAAAATGGGTCAGGGGTTTAGAATCAACACAGTAATGTGTAATTATGAGTTAAGGCAAGCATTCCACTCGCACAGATTTTGCTTCTTCCCACCAGCCAGAAGAAAACTACTTTCTTATGCAACCTCTTTGTCCCTGAAGAAGCATTTGTCACCCCCTTTCATGGAGTCATAAAGACTGGAGGGATCCAGGAAGGGAAAAAAATCAGCTCGCTTTCAAGAGGGTTTTTTGTTTGTTTTGTTATTATTGTTGGTCTGTTTGTTTTTAAATACTATATCTTTTTAAAAAGTATGTTTTTATTGATTTTTGAGAGAGAGGGAGAGAGAGGTAGAGACTTCGGTGAGAAACATCATTGGTGGCTTCTCCCACACGCCCCCTGCTGGGAGTGAGTGCAATCCCTGCACATGCCCTTACTGGGACTCAAACTGCAACCTCTTGGTTCATGGGCCCAAGTCCAACCACTGGGCCAAAGCAGCTGGGCTAAAGTACTATACTTTGAAAACTATATACCGGAGAGCACTGAAAAGGAATCCAGGATAGCTAAGAGATTTGAGACAAACAACTTAATATCTCTTGGGCTCAGTTTCCTCAGTTATAGAATCTAGCATTTAGTAGCATTAGATGGCCTCTAAGATTTTCTCTTATACTTATGGCTTCTGCTTTACTTTATGAAATTAAAAGGGACATCTGCTAGTATCTAGTCCAAACCCCCACCCCATGGAACATCCCAAGTGATATATTAATGTTTATAAATGAATGTTTTTATGCCCAATCAAAAATTGATACTTTCCTTAAAGTATAAATTATCTAGATCAAAACAGCCATGTGACCTAAAATTCAGTCCCATTCCTTTAGTGTGTGACTACAGAATTTATCCATCAAAAGACTGAGCTGGAGCCATAGGCTGGGTTTTTCAAAAGTTCCCTGAAGGGGAGCATGGACACACCTTGGCAGAGACCAGAGGTGCTCAAGAATAAATGCTATTAGGATTAGGTTATGTGAGCAGCAGCAACAGACACATCCTTAAATCTCAGGGGCTCTACAACCACAAGAGTTTATTTCTTGCGATGCTAAGTGCTGGGGGTCAGCAGGGCTTTCTGCCTTCCAGTGAGTCAGGGGAACAGGTTCTTGTACTGCCAACATCTCAATATGTGACTTCAAGTTCAGGCATCAGGAAAGGAACTGGATGGAGAAGGCACACTGACAATTAAGAATGTAGGACCAGCCCTGACAGGTTTGGCTCAGTGGATAGAGCATCGGCCTGCAGACTGAAAGGTCCCAGGTTCGATTCTGGTCAAGGGCACGTACCTTGGTTGCAGGCACATCCCCAGTGGGAGGTGTGCATGAGGCAGCTGATCGATGTTTCTAACTTTCTATCCCTCTCCCTTCCTCTCTGTAAAAAAATCAATAAAATATATTTTTTTTAAAAAAGAATGTAGGACCAGACATGCCATATCACATGGATAGGGGTGGAAATAGAATATTTGGGAGCAGCTATACTGTAAGAAGTATTTATCATGTTCTGTTAACCATGATTATTTTGTTCTGATTAAAGAAAGCACAGTCTAACCTGGTTGGGAGTTGATTGTGGGACCTGGGTGCTCACCTGGAAATGTGTCTCCATCCAGGAGCTGCCTATTATCATGGACAGATTAACAACCTTGTTACAGATACCACAGCTGCCTGCCCTTTAAGATCCCCCAGCCTTTGCATACCCACAGGCCTTTGCAAATCTCCAGGCCGCATTACCTGTAAACTGCCCCTTTGGCATATACCCTTCTGCCTACTTCCCCACGTAATCTTTGTCCTTCTACCCAGTATAAGCACCTGGCTTATGGTGGGAGGCAGAGCAGATTTTTGTGAATGACCTGCTGTTCTCCCATACTGCTGGCAGTATGGAATCATAAATACTCATTTATGATTCAACCTTGTCTCTGCTTAATTGGCTCAAATAATGACAGTCAGCCCAGACCCATTGATTGTCAGGTTCAACTCCTCATTCCTATATGCCAGTCACATGACCGCAACCCCGCTGATAGGACCCTGGAAATGCAAGAGAGCACATGGATATTCAGTGAGTGCTGGCTGTCTCTGGATGAACTGATGATGCAATCAAGGTCATTCACCAAGGTAAGAAACTATTCCCTGTCTAACGGATTTGGAAAGGGTGACCAACAGCCTTGTTTTAAATCGATGGCTTCTTTAAACTAATATTCTTCTCAGAAATAATTTTAGCGTGGAAAAATGGAGGTAGCTTGCTAGCAGGTAGGTCTTCTCAACTCTTACTTCATGACATCTGGAGATGGAGTTGCCTTTAAGTGGCTGCATCACACTCTTGATTCATAATAAACTTTAAGTCAACTAAAGCCTCACATAATTGTTCAGGGGAATTGCTGGGAAGCCTTCACATCCTCTAGATTTGTGCTGTTCACTTTGCGTTAACCCAAAAGGTAGGCTTTATACTTATTCTGTTAGTTTTGAGGCACTTGCTTTAGTCTCCTGACATTTTTATTCTGTCATGTATTGTCATATCTATTTCTTCAAAATTTGTGTCCCACACCAGTTTTATGAGTATGTCTTCTGTGTCGACATTCAAGGTCTTGAAAAAAATAGGCCAAGGTCAGAGCTCTCGAGCGGAACACTGGAGATCTCCCTGGAGAGGCACCGCCATTCATTAATAAACACAGTGGGTTCATTTGTTCCATTAGCTTCGGATCCTCCTTACCATACTATCAACCAGTTCATATTTTTCCAATTCCTCCAGGATTTCTTAAGATTTCACAGCATGCCTGGATGAAAACTAAACTCATTCTCTTCCTTCCGCAACCCACTCCAATTCCTCAATAATCTACTGGTTGATGGCACCAGCATCAAGCCCACTGTGCCAGGATCCTGGTTGCAACCCCAGATCTTCCCTCTCCCTCATCCCTCTCAAAAGGAAACTGGTACAAAGTTAAAGCAATGAGGTGCTGCCACCACTGAACAGGGGCTGTTCCCCCTATGCCAGGACAACTACCTTTAAGCTTCTCTCTCCATGCTGCCCTTTTCTCCTCCATTCTGTTTTCCTCCACACTGGAATTCTTTCAAAACTGCAGGCCATATTTGTTGCTTTCTTGAAGAAAACCTACCCAAACTCTTTGGTGTAAGGATAATATTAACAATATTTAACAAGTAGTTAAATATTCCCACTCCCTCTGGTGACTTCCAGGGGTTTCAGCAAGCCCTACATTTGCATCTCAAAAGTCTAGTTCTCCTTTCTTCATCCTCCCAAAGCTCCTCTCCAACTCAGAAAAGGCTTGTCTCCTCTGAGGAGGGAAAGTTGCTCTTGCAGCATCACGCATTCTGCCCCACTCCCTGGTTTGGGGGAGAAACTGGCTAGGCTTTCAGGCTTTCCTCTATGGAGTCAGAGCCAAGGTTTTAGAATTCAAAAATAAATACAAAAAAGCGAACCCCCTCCAACTCCCTGCCTCCCCCAAACACTAGGCTCTCAGGCATAAAAGCTTTCAAGGTTTTCTTTTTAGATTCTCAGCCAGCAACTGGACTCTGTTCTGGCTCTATTCTTTTGTGTCTTTTCTTCTCTGGGGCAATCAGCCTTCATCTCTTGGTCTGGTTCAATGGTAAAAGTGCTACAATGTAAAAAAAAGAAAAAAAAAAAAGAAAAAAAAAAGAAAAAAGAAAAGATTTTCTGAGGAAGAAAAAAGACTTCTCATTGTATTTCAAAATATTATCCCAATTCTTTGTTGATCTGTCAACTACCTTACTAAATTCATGTGAGTAGGGACCAATATTTGATTGACCTGTTTTCCCAGTATCTGGGACATATTAGATGCTCATTAAATGTTTATTGGCCAACCAAATAAACAAATGAACAAATATAGACCATCTCAATAGCATTTTTCTAATCTACCAGTGTGCTAATTTTATAAAAAGGGAAATAGAATGATCTCACTTAGTTCCTCTGTTATTTCTTGTCTCACACTGTAGGAATAGAAAATGTATTGCTTCTTTTGAACAAAATTTCAGAAACCACAGGTATTTCAAAGCCACATCTGTATTCATTAGTTTTTGTAGGGAAAAGAAAAGGACTGGAACATAAAGAAAAAGAAAATTTAGTAACATATTTGCAGTTAATGACTAATTCCTGTGCACTGGGGATGCATAATTCTCCAAATAGAAAACATGCATTTTGTTGTCTTCCCACCTTATGGATGTTCTCTCCTATTATCATTTAATTTACATAATTTTATAAAAATAGCTCAGTGGTTTTGTCTGGATCCTTCTTTTCAAAGCCTGTCCAGCTTACAAAGCTTTTATTCCTAATAATAACCTGAATAATAACATAACAGAAAGTAAAATCATATTTCCCAGGGGCCAAATATTAGACCCTCTTAATTGTTTCCTAAAGAACTCTTTCTCCTTTATGTGATTTCCTCCTCATTTTATATGACATTTCAGAATAACTTATCATTGACCTTATGTGGTCGTTAACAGATTTCAGTGGCTTAGTGCCATTGTTCGGCGCCCAAAGCTGGTGCCACATGTGTGCAGTGCAAATGAAAGCACCCACTGCTGTGCTGGAAGCAGTAGGTATTATAAAGAGGAACTACGTACGTGAGTCCTGAGCCAGAGAACCTGGTTTGAATTACTGCTCTACACTTGCTCTGAGGGAATTACTTGTTACTCAGAATATGACTGGAATATTTTATAATAACTAAATCTACTGATTTAATGAGTGACTCACTACCTGGATCCCTTTGATCTCTCACTGAAATAAGACTTGGGAGAGAAAACAGTTGCAAGAATAGCCTAGGCCCTAGCTGTCCAGATCAGTAGGGCTGACCCAGCTCACCAGGTCTGCTGGGCGGTGTCCCCTCCTTCCCTCCACTCTGTGTGCTTCCTTCCCTCCACTCTGTGTGCTTCCTTCCCTCCACTCTGTGTGCTTCCTTCCCTCCACTCTGTGTGCTTCCTTCCCTCCACTCTGTGTGCTTTCTCAAGAAGGCACAGCCTTTGCAGCAGAAGTCCACACTGAGTGGTTATGCTTCCCAGCGAGATGGGCTTACAGGTTCTTAAACTCTACCAATGGGTCAGGAAGTCTTTTGTTCTCCAGTCTCCAAGTACTGGGTCACCACACAACCAGACGAGTTATGAAAAGTACAGGAGGAGATCTTATTTTAAAAAACAAACAAACATATTTTTACTGATTTTAGAGGGAAGGGAGAGGGAGAGAGAGAGAGAGAGAGAGAGAGAGAGAGAGAGAGAGAGAGAGACATCAATGATGAGAGAGAATCACTGATCAGCTGCCTCCTCCACACTCCCTCAAGAGGTCAAACCCACAACCTGGGCATGTGCCCTAGGTCAATTGAATCCAGGACCCTTCAGTCTGCAAGCTGACACTCTATCCACTGAGCCAAACCAGCTAGGGCCAGGAGGAGATCTTCTTCATGTATCACATGGCTTAATGCATCACTATGTTAGTTGTCTATGCTTGTGTGTGAACAACTAAATATAGTGGGTTTTCTTTATCTTCTGGTTCCATTTTTATATCCAGTTCTTGAAAAGGCATTTTACTCATTCTCAGTTCAGAAAAAAATTAGGCCCACTTTGCAATTCAGCAGTTTTCAATTATGTTACTTCACCTAATCTCTGTGGTTTTCTGGGCACTCATTTACCTGATGGGGTATTTATAAGGTAGTCCTCTGCTGTATCCCAGTCACTACGGTCACACTGCCTCCACACACCTAATCTATTCCCCAGGAACTTGCTGATTCTGAATCAGAAACTGTGCCAAGGAGAATATGAGACTATACTTCCTTTCTACCAGTCCCCCAACCCCATTCCCAAACAGTTGCCAGTATGTGGATATCAGCCCAAGGATGCTATTTAGCAAGAGGCGTGTGTTTCTTCCTATTGCTACATCAGTATAAATCTGCCCTAGGTTACCCTCCCTCAAGGCTGGAGGGAAACAGTCATTACTGAGACTCCCGGCTTTCAAGACCTGCGCAAAGGAACTTATGAATTTCCCAAGCAATAGGTTGACCCCTTTGGTCGAGGCCATGGTCCTTGCTGCTTACTGTCGTAATGTCTGTTGTTACAGTCCAACTGGGGCCATCAGCCCCAGCAGCCATCCTCAGTGCCCTGGAATCTTAGGAAGGTTGAGGTCCCCTGTATGTAGTAGCAACCTTCCTAGGTGCCCTCTACAGCTATCCTTGGGGTCTCTTTTCTTCTCCAGGCTTCTCCCAAGGAGCAGTGTTTGACCCAAACATCAGAGGGACTCTGACTTTTATCTCCTTTCACCTCTGGGGAAATCACTCCCATACCTTGAAGCCACCAGCTTTTCTTTCTTTCCTCTTTGGAACACTGGCATAATTTCTTCAGAGGGTTTAAGCTTTCACAAAGACAGAAAAGGCCTTTGACATCAAGTTTTCTGTTGTGCAAAACCCCCCGAGGCAAGCAAAATATTCGAATGCTTGAAATGAGAGGGTGGAAAAATACTGAAAGTAAATTATTTGCTCAAATATTATCCTGTTTGCTCTTTTTGGAATGAGTAAACTCTAGTTAAGATAACCACCTGGGAGGGAAGGGGAAGTAGTTGTGACACAAAGACATCTGCAGAGGGGCTAGGGATGTGAGGTGGGGGGCTGTAGTGGATCCTTGAGCGGGGGTTGTAAAGTATGCATACAATTTCCCGCAGTGCCCTCATAGTGACTGCCTCAGTGAGGCGGTTAGACTCCAATTCTATGTTGCTCCACTAGCATTTCTTCATTGTACCATTTTTATCACGTCTCTGTTTTATTCAATTGCACTTTCCTTTTCTTTGTTCCTCAATGCCATTTCAGGTCGTGCTCACAGGTACAGCATGACTACCATTGAATTAGATGTTCTTTATCAAGGTACTCAGGCACCATGACGGCCTGATTGCTGGTGGTTTAGTCATAAGGAAAATAGCCCACAACCCAGTCATTGTGATATTCAGATGGCCAGATCAGATCAAATGTGATGTGAAGGTTGAGCAACCCCCCTGTTGGTGTTTGAACCAGTTTAATGCATAACTGTCTCCTTAATTGTGGAGGCAAAAGCAACATTGACTTGTTGCCACAGCCTGGACTTCTCATGCTTTTTGCATGATTGCCATCTACTTGCCTTCATTCTATTTGTAGCAAATGTGAATTTCAGAGCCACTGTTTTCCATTTCACTTTTTATCTATTTATGCCCATTAAATGTTTATAAATATTTAAGCTTGTGAAAGCTGTTTATTATATTTCTATTATCCACCTTTGTTGCAGAACATCTGCTTTCTTTTATATGCTCAATACAAAAACAGGTTTTGAGCTAAAGAAAATGTGCCTTAAGCTTACACAGTTTTGCAGTACATGATTTCCTGTGTCCTTTTTCCATCACAAATTGCATTTCACTTATTTTCTCCACATATTTTTATTCCAGAGAACAGAGCTTAGCTCACTGCTTTGTATGGGCCACATCTAGGCCATGGCTTAGTTTTGTAAATAATATTTGTTGGAACACAGCCATGGTCACTCTTTAAGTATTGTCTGTGGCTGCTTTCACACTACAGTGTCACAGTTAAGAAGTAATGTTGAAGACAGTATGATGTTCAAAGCTTAAAATCTTACTACCTAAATTTTTACATAATACATTTGCTGACCCTTGCTATGGAAAATAACCATAATTCTTTCTGTCACAGAATCTTAAGAGTTTCAGAGCTGGAAATGATATTGGTCCAGAACTTCATTTTATTAAAGATAAAACATCCATGCACGTGTCAACTTTTATTGAATATTTATGCGCCAAGCACTGTGCTTAGCAAATATTACCTTGTTTAGTGCACAACCAAATATTATAATTCCTATTTTTTTATAGATGAGCAAACCATGATGCAAGAGCTTAAATAAGTCTCTCATGGTCACATATCTATTCTAATAAAAGAGGTGGTATTGGACCCAGGGAGTGAGATCTCAGTCTTTCAGTGAAAAAAATCTTCAGTAAGTCCCATACAAAGTCAATGTCAGGACTATGGCTAGTGCCTGGTTTCCTGTTCTCCCATGCCATTTTTTTTTTTTTTAATTGTTGCATGCCTGCCACCTAGTACTTGGTCTGGCATGCGGTAGGTGCCCATATCCCCTTGGTCTACTTCTGACTTCAGTTCTCCAGTGGTGGTGAAGGAGACCCATGATTGCTGCCACCTCACATAATTCTTTGCTGTCCATGTTCAGGCTTAATCTTAGAACTTTCTCCGGCAGCCCTGGGAGCAGGCGTAGCCTAGAGGTTCAAGGGAGTCAGCCCTTAACAGATCAGGGACAGAGGCCTCAGCCTTCCATGCTTCCTAGGAGCAGGGTTGGGACTCAGTTGCCCACAGGCCCATGCCGTTTAATAAGATTTTTATCGACCTCTGTGTTCTGTGACCTGGGGAAGAATAGGCCCTTCTTGGTGTGTCTTTCCTGAGTCTTGACTGGAAATATACTGACCACTGACTGAGGGGAAGGACGTCTGTTCCCGCATGCATGGCACCAGTCTTTTGTGGGTGAGTCACATAGTTATGGCTCTGTTCCCTGGAATCTTGCTTGGGCTCAACTTAAACCCTTAAAAATCTGTGTAAAGTAGGAGTAGACCGCCCATTAGAGGACTTTTGTTCCCAAGGGGAAATGGGACTCTTCTTCCTCAACTCCATCTGTTATGGCATAGCTTTCCTTGTGTTCAAAACGAACAGAAGCCCTAACTGGTTTGGCTCAGTAGATAGAGCGTCGGCCTGCAGACTGAAGGGTCTCAGGTTTGATTCTGGTCAAGGGCATGTACCTTGGTTGCGGGCACATCCCCAGTGGGGAGTGTGCAGAAGGCAGCTGATCGATGTTTCTCTCTCATCGACGTTTCTAACTCTCTATCTCTCTCTTCCTCTCTGTAAAAAATCTATAAAATATATCTTAAAAAAAGAAAAGAAAAGATTAAAAATAAAACAACAACAAAAAAACCCGAACAGAACAGAAAACCCCAATTGGAGTCATAAAATTCATTCCTAACATTGTCAGTAGGAACAACCTGGGGCAACATACCATAAAGTGATTGATTCGGCACAAAATGAAGCTTTAGCTGATTGCACCAAGATCTGCAGCTTTCTAATCATGCGCTGCTCCGCATGGTCAGGAGCCCCCGGGCCTCAAACCCTATGGGCTGGCCTGATTGCCTTAGAAACGTGTATCTCTCACTCTTTAGTGAATCTTAACTTTTAACCCCTTAACTTTTTTAATTTGGTTCTTTCTCAGGTTTCTGATATTGTCCTTCTTAAGTGTTCACTCCTTAAATGAAGGCCTTTTTCTCAGTGCCTTAACCCTAGGCTGCTACACTCCAGAGTCGCACAGCTGCGCAGATTGTCCTCTCCATGAATGATGGCCATCATCTTCAGCCAATGCCTGCAATGGAGCAGCCTGGCAATATTCTCTTTCCCTGGTCAGTTCCTATGCCCAGTGCAACCTCAACGTTCTCCCCACACTTCTAACTCTCTCACCTCCCTCATCCAATTGGAACCCTCCAAATCTCTACACCAAGCTGCTCTCAGATCCTGGTCCCGCTTCAATCTTTATACGAGACAAGGAGGCCTTCCTCCTGTGAAAGGTCAGACATTCCATAGGTTTTCTCTATCACCTCCTTTCTCAACATCTCAGGTAAGCTGTGCCGACCATTTCCTCAACTTCAGGTCTGCTTTAAAAGTCAAGTCACCTGATCAACATGCCAATTCGTAAGAGGTGAAAAAACATCCACAGAGTAAATTACTTTATAAAAATACTACTGTTTGATTCAGTTTTTATGTACTACCAAAGAGTATAAATTGGTCCCCCCCTCTTATTGAATGAAAATTAAAACCAAACAAACTAAATCAAACAACAAACATAAAAATTCCTCTCCAACTCTGATCTCTGACAAATGAGTTTTTGTGATCTTTTACATTGTAGGATGCAATCCGAGCGTTGCCACCAATACTGAACGTGGCCAGCTGACAACTGTCTGGAGTCAGCTGAAATCCTTAAATCCTTTTGAGGAAGCATCAAAAGTGGTTTTGACTTATTTGAAATCAACATAGTTGAGCCACTAAAGAGAGAGCAAGAACAAAAGTGAGAGCTGAGCATCTAACAATGTAAATCTGATGAGCTATTCTGCCTGCCAGTCTCCTCACTGCTCAGCTGACCTACAAATAGTGTTGTCAGGGAGGAGAAAAATGAATCCCTGGGGTGTGTACAACGCCCATCTTCATTATCTCATTCCTCATCACACAGACACTGAACTCATCATTATTGTCAGCATCAGTCATCATGGTGAGTCACCATTATTAGCATTAGAGCCAAACAAAACTGTCCAGGATGCTTGTGAGTATCCAACATCAGTGTTTTCCCTTTTTTATATGCTTCCATTCTCTTTATCTTGCTTTAAAAAAATGCAGAGTTGTATTTTACGTGTATACACTTTATGATGCACTTAACTTATTTTACACATGTATACATACATACTGCCACAGAGAAGCATACTGGATCTACTCCCCCATGTATACTCTACTCTGTATTTAGTATAAAGGATTCGCAAGATTACTTTGAGAAAACATATTTATCACTTTGTTCTTTGACTTTAAAACCCAACCCCACATAATTCACAACCAATGTAACATAGATAATAATGTTGTTTTTTAGGAGAGACTATGTTATGTTATTATCCCGAAAAGCACATAAGGATGTTATCTGATTTTAAAAAATCAAAATAGAAAGCAATAACTAGAGAAAAGCTGGGAAATATTTTGCCAACATGAAATCCAGAAAAAGAACTTTAAAATATATTTTGAACGAAAGCTGTAGATAATGTGTTTTAGTTACTTATTTCCTTAGAGAGTTAAAATGACAATATAAAATCTCTAAAATGTATGACAATTTCAAATAAGTTAATGCTATATAATATTTAGTACTTAAAACATATCTCTTATTTTGAATGGGAATTTTATTAAAAACTAGAGGCCTGTACCAGAATTCTTGCACAAGTGGGGTTCTTCGGCCTGGCCTGTGGGACCCCAGATTGCGAGAGGGTGCAAGCCAGGCCAAGGGACCCCACCAGTGCATGATCAGGACGGGGAGAGATGTGGGAGGGCTCCAGGGTGTGTCCACCCATCTTGCTCAGTCCTCATAGGCCAGTCCCCAGCATCAAGCTAGCCTACTAGTTGGAGCATCTGACCCCTGGTGGTCAGTGCACGGCATAACAACTGGTCAACTGTCTGCCCTCTGGAGTTCAGTATACATCATAGCGAGTGGTTGAGTGGCCTTAGCATATCATTAGCATATTAGACTTTGATTGGTTGAATGGATGACTGGACAACCAGATGATTAGCATATTAGGCTTTTATTATATAGGATAAGGTATGTCATTTCTTTTACATAAAAGGTCAGTTTTTCCGTGCCCCAATTAAATAAATTTTAGCCACATATTTAAAAAAAAATATCACCTTTGTATGACTCCAATTGTTATCCTACATCATTTTGGGTTTGCCTCCTTCATTAATGTATCTTCAAGCATTTATTCTGAATTAGCTGTTTTTGTCAGACTCAAACCTTTCCTGTGTCAAAACCAAACCAAACAAAAAACAAATAAAAAATTTCCTTGGAATCCATGTCCTTTCCAACCAGTGTCATATCATCTCACTTTTCTAGTCAAACTTTTAAAATTAGCTAAAGTTGTTTGCAATTATGAAACCTGGTTTTTTTCAGCCTTCTAAGTGGTCTCCTTGATTTGATTCCTATTCCAATGCATTCTCCGAACCATAAATAGAGTAACTCCTAAAATACAGATCTCATCATGACACTCTCAATCTTCAAATCCTTCTATTTGGGATCAAATCTTAATTCTGCAACATAGCTGATGAGGTTCTCCACCATCTGGTCTGTATGCACCTCACCCCTCTCACTTATCACTGTTCACTTACACTTGGAGCTCTTGTCTATCAGTCTTTCCTGGGTCAGTTCCTCAATTGTGCCATATTTGCTTGCCTAGGAAGTTACCCAGCTTGTCTCCTCCATCTGCACCCTCCTCTCTTCTGCGTTTTCCTGATTAACTCTTACTCACCCTTCACTTATCAGCTTAAATGTCTCTTCTAGCCATCATGGTCTTTGTTGGGGTTTCCTGTCATATGTAGTCATTGCATATTCTTCTCATTGCAGTCACCACATTTGTAATAACTGATTTAATTCCTGTACATGAAGTCCATGGATTAAGGTGAAGATCATGTCTACCTTTCTTCTTTACCCCTTTATCTCCAGGACCTAGTACAGTGCCTGGCAGGTGGAATGTACTAATGACTATCTGTAAAATAAATAAGTAATATTATGATCTGATAATAGATAAGTTCCCTTTTGAAATTTTAGAAATCAACATTTCAAGTTCTTAATTACTCCTTCACTCTAGACTTATCTTAGTTGTCTTTACCTCTCTATAAGAAAAAAATATTTTGCAATCATAGTCTGTGAAATGGTTAACAAAATCAGACTCTGCCATGAGTGGAGAACATATATTCAATAATCAGTCAGCAACCCAAAATACCAGCATTAATTATAATTTTTAAAATGAAGATGTAAGGCCCCAGCTGGATAGCTCAGTTGGTTAGAGTGCCATTCCAATGTGCCAAGGTTGTGGGTTCAAGCCCCAGTCAGGGCACATACAGCAATCAACCAATGAATGCATAAATGAGTGGAACAACAAATAAATCTCTCTCTTCCTTTCTCTAAAATCAATAAAAAATAAAATTTTTAAAATGAAGATGTAGGAAGAGATGATCTTAAGGTTGACTGTCTTATGTATTTTACCTAAAGACATAATAAAAATTTTAATTAAAAAATAAAATATTAAAAATATTAGAAAATCACTTAAGAGACTTTATATATTACACAGGTATGAGAGACACTATACATACTTTATCAAATTTAAAAATCATAAAAAATATAGAAATATTTAATTATATAAAAATTTTAAAACCTGTGTAGAAAAAGATATCGTAGACAAAGTCAATAAACAAATAAAAAAATCAGGAAAAATAATTCAAATAAAAATTTACTATATATAATTTTATTAATTATCTAATTCTGCAAATTGAATGACCCCAAATTTGGCAGTTTAAAACAATGCACATTTATTACTCACAGCTTCTGTGTGTCAGGAATCCAGGTATAACTTAACTGGGTTCTCTGCTTCCAGGTCTCTCACAAGGCTGCAGCTAAGATGTCTGCCAGGCTGCAGTGTCATCTGAAGGCACCAATAGGGCAGGATCTGCTTCCAAGCTTATGCAAATATTTGCAGAATTTCTTTTCTTAAGGACTATTGAAATGAGGGCCTTAATTTCTTACAGACTGTTCGCTAGAGGCCACCTTGTTCCATGAAAAGTGGCCTCCTCAATCAGAGCAAGTGTAGAGGAGAGAATATCTGTAAAATGGAAGTCTTGATCTTTTGTAACCTAATCACAAAAGAGCTATCTTATCACTTTTGCTGTATACTATCTTTAGAAGTAACTCACTAGCTCCAGCCCATGCTGAGGAAGAGATTACAGTAGGGCATGAATACCAGAATTCAAGGTCACTGGCAGCCATTCTGGAAGGCTGTCTACCATGGTAATATACAAATTATTTTTACAAAGTGTTTAGAAAAAGATAATTGAGGTCCAGTGTGACTCCATTGGTCTAACACTTGACAACAACATAAGGAAAATAAAAATGGCACAAAAAGTATAACTATAAGAACAAACATGCATTTATATAAAATTATATTTATTTGTGGCTATATGAACAAATAAAACAAGTTAAGTAAGTTTTAATGGATTAACTCTGTATTAAGTGACTTGAGAAATTTCCATCAGATATTTCTAATATGTCTGCTTTGAAAATCAATCAGTAACATAAAGAACACATACGATTACATGTGCATAAAGACAAATATGCAACAAGTTTTTACCAAATTGATTACCTGAGGTGATTTTGTTAGAAGGAGTGGTACAAGGAAAGATGAGGAGGGAGCTATGCAATAAACAAAATAAAAACCAAACTTGTTCTTGTATATGAAGCTAAATATGATTTGAAAAAGAATTTATAATTTTACCACATTTATATAACAAGATATATGCACATTTGTATATAAAGAAGTGCAAAAAAGAGACACCAAGATATTCATAGTTGTTGTCTGAAGACTGAGAGTCCAAGTAATTTTTATTTTCTTTCTTATAGTTTTATATAATGACCTAATTTTTTAAGAGCCTGTACAATTTATATAATGAAATAGTAAAATAAAATATATTTATATATACTACACACTTATGATACACTTATATATTATATATAAATATGTACCCATATAAACTATAATAATAAAAGCATAATATGTTAATTAGATCAGATGACCTTTAGGATAAAGCTGGGGCTGCTAGGAAAGCTGGGT
>PVJC01039824.1:0-16064 GCA_004026665.1 Murina feae | reverse complement strand
ACAGATGGAATGTAGATATTGCTTCCAACCTCCAGTCAGCCAGCAGGGAGGGCAGGGGGTGGAGGTGGGGGGAAAAGCAGTACCAGACACTTCTAATGCCCGCTGGTGCCCTGAGGGCTGCCTGGGGCCAGTCGTCCTACACTGTCACTATTTAGCTACAATGGAACCTTAGGCAAGTCACCTCATCTCTCCATCCCAGGTTCCTCATCTGTAAAATAGAGGTGTTCATGGTCATACCTTGGAGGTGCAGAATTGTTCTGAAAAGTTCATGGCCTGAGTAGGTGAGTGGGTGGCCTGCTTCTTGGAGCCTCATGGTTTCTGCCCTGGTCCCTCCCTACACAACTGCTGAAGGGCCCAAGGCTGCATTCCAGACGGCAGCATTGATGGCTGCTTTGATTGGCCTTTGGGCGGTTGACCTTGGGGGGACGGGCGGGGGTGAGGGATGGGAGTGGGGGGTGTTGTAACATTTTCCTCTCCGCAGCTCTGGGCTTCATGTTTCTGCCTATCCTGCAGTCCCATGACCTGTCCCTTTGACATGGAAAGGGTCACTCCCCTTTGCTGGGTGCCTCTCCTCGGGCTTACTCAAGGGAAGTGTCTGGTGCTGGTAAGAATTTCTCCAAGGGGGCCCTGCCCTGGAGAGGACTTGGGGGGCATGCTGAGACACGCAGCTTGGTGGAGCAGAGAGGCGACCTGTGGGGAGGGTTGCTCCATCTCCTCTCATATCCTGTAAATCAAGCCAAGCAGCTTTCCGACCCACCCCTCCCGACCAGCATGGCCTTTCCTCCCTTTTCCTCCTTTCCCAGCATTGCCCGAGGGTGTAGCCATCCTGAGGGGGCTGGGAGCCAGGTGTCATGGACTCCTCCCTCTCCACGTCCTGTCCCACCCAAGGCCAGTCCATCCTAATTCGCCAATCTAAATCTTTTTCTTTTATATAAATTTTTTAAATATGTATTTCTATTGATTTCAGAGAGGAAGGGAGAGGGGGAAAGAGATAAAAACATCAGTGATGAGAGAGAATCATTGATTGGCTGCCTCCTGCACGCCCCACACTGGGGACCGAGCTGCAACCTAGGCACGTGCTCTGACCGGGAATTGAACTGTGACCTCCTGGGTCATAGGTCGACGCTCAACCGCTGAGCCACACTGACCACGACTTTCTTCCCTCTCAGGCGTGCATCTCCTAAACTCTGAGGTCCCCAGGAGACTTGCAACCAGGGGAACAATGGGCTCACGCCCTGGACCTCTTTCCAAGGCCCCTTCTCTCCGACTTCCCCGTGAGCCAAAGCCACCCCGCCTGGGCTCTCTCCTTTTGCTTCTCATCTGTATAGTTGTATTTTTATAATGTAGTTGTGGAGGCTGCGCATTTAGGTCTATATCTCATGCCGCCATCTTGGTTCTCCCTCTCTCCTTTTGCTTCTTAAACTACCCTAAGCACTTCCTGTTTCATTGTTCCAGCTTCAATACATATGCTCTCAAAAATAAATCAGTAAATAAGTAAACAGGCCGGTCACACCCTCCTGGGCTGTTGGCTGACACCTCCCTAACCACCTGCAGTTCTCATTTGTCCATTCCATCCTTCGGACCACCAGCCACAGGGCACATGTGTATCTTCCTCACACAGTGCCTCAAGGCTCTCAGATGCCTTGAGTGACACCCTCCCCATTCCCTTCAATGAAACTCCCCCTTAGAAATGCAGGCAGTCCTGTGGGAGAATCTGCTGGAAGAAGAACTGAACCCTCGGGTCACACCTTTGCCCCCTCTGAAACCCCCTCCTCCACCACAAATCCTATTATCCTTTAAGGCCCAACTCAAAGGCCATCTCTTCCCATTTCTTTACTTCCTCCCTAACTCCTCCCTGGCCCCATTAAGAGAGCTTTTAAAATTCTGTTTTGTGTTAAACTAATCCGTTAGCCTCAGGGGTTGGGGTCCCCACCTCACCTTGTGTTGGGACTTGCATGCTAGTTAGTATCTTGTCCCTGCCAACTCCTGCCACAGGTTTGGAAACCAACACACTCCTCCCCTATCAGCAGCTCACAGAGGCCCTGGCTTCCCCCTTGGAGTTTAATAGCATGAAATAGCTGCTATTTTTAACTGCACTCTGCAATGTGAAAACCCTTTTCGTTTATCTTCTAGTGACTTCCTTTATCCTGACAACCTGTGAGGGGGCTCTCTACAGTTTCCACTTCAGTGAAGAGAAAGCGAGGAGGGGCATCTTGTCCAAACCCCTAGGTGGGCACTGGTGGAGACCCTGAGGCGGGGTTTTCTGATCTCGAAGCCTGCCAGGGCCAAAGGTCTAGTTAAAAGAGAGCTGGGCTGGGCCTCCATCTGGCCCAGATTAAGATGAAAGAACAGAGCCCGCCCAGTTTTGTCCTAATGGGCAGGGCCTGTTCTGGAAGCCAAGGGCCGCCAAAGGGATGGGCGGCAGCCTTCAGGCCCACGGGGGCGGCGGGAACTCAGATGACGCAACAGGGGCTTCTGTGGCTCAGGAGGCTGAGTGGTGAAATGGGCAGGGAGGGGCCTGTAGTCTGGACTTAGGACAATAACACCCCCACCTCCACCCGCAGTGCCCCTACTAGACCTGCTGTGAGCGTATGAAGTGTGAAGGGATCCGGAACATCTGTCCCGGAACAAGACAGAACAACGCCGTCCCTGCTTCAGGGCGGCCTTGGGAGGTTCCCCTGGCAACAGCCACACAGTCCGGGCGTCTGTCCTCCTTGGGACCGCGGAGGGCGCGTGGCACTGGGGAGCAGTTCTCAAAAGGAACACATAACTCTGACCCTTAGGAACTTATGGGAGTGGGACAAGCCTGAGGTGACCCACCACCAAATTCTAGCCACCACCCAGCCCTTGGCACCCGGGATGGGTGGGAATAGAAGCAGCGGGCAAAGGCTGGGACCTGGGAGGCAGGGGAGGCAGGGGGAGCCTAGGGAGTTACGATGAGAAGGCTGAGCTTAGGGCAATGGGAAGGACGGCTGAAGAGCTGAGGAAAGGGGGTAGAGCTAAAGAAGGAGGGAGGGATGGTTGGGAACTGGCCTGAGGAAGCAGAATTTTTCCATTTGAGAGGTGAAGGCACCAGGGGTCACTCCTCCTCCAGGGATTCCCCAGAGGCACCTGGAGCTTTGCTCTTAGCTGGGGGTTTCCCAGAGGAAAGTGCTCATCATGCCAAGAGCTCACCCGGGAAGGGCCCAGAGCAGGCCCTGGGAGGCCAAGCAGGTCTCCCCATAGGCGTCCTGCTTCCCGGCCCAGCCAAGAGCCGTCCCCAAACCCCGTTCCAGCCTTCCATGGCTCACCTCTGCCCAGTGCACGTAACCAAGACAGCATCCTGTGATCTGGGACCTGGGGCCCCAGTGCTAAGGTGGGTGAGTGGGTGGATGGAGAGAGGGGCCAAATGACCTATGCTGGGCATGAGGATTACCTGCCAGGGCACCCAGAGAGGGTCATCAGCGCGGCCAATTACCCATCCTGGCCCTCCCCATCATACCCCCTGGGTTCCTGGCTCTCTTTCTCTCTCTGATTCAGCCCTTTGAGAAACCTCCTTGTCAGCATATCTGCTTCCTGAGTGGGAAAGGAAGAGGGGGTGTTTGGGGGGACTTCCTAGCCTCCCTGAGAGTCCGTTATGCAAACGAAGGAAATGGGCCCGAGAAATGAAACTGAGAAGCCCCAAATCAACGCCTTCTGGGAACCCAGGGGGGCCAGGTGCAACGCTCCCCTAAGCCCAGCCCGTCCTCCCCGAGACGCAGAATCCCACCTGCCTTCCAGCCTCAGTCCCTCCCCTGGAAACCCAAGTCTACCGGCAGCGTACATGCCGAGCAAGGTGGACAGCATGGCCTGGCTTCCTCCTGAGGGACAATGGACGCCAACCCCAGGTCCTGGCCCTCCCCCACCTGTCCTTGCTCCCCGCAACCCCTCTCCAGGAACAGCACATCCCTTCCCCGAGCACCTCAGCCCTATCACTGACTCTGGAGGGGCAACGTCTCCCTGCGGTCTCGCTGCAGCCCCTCTTGCTGCAGAAAGCAAGCACACAACAGGCTCTGTCAACATTTGTGGGTGTGTGGTCCCTGTTCCGTCTCCAGCCAGCCCCGCCCCACCCGACCCCACAGCTGAATTCAATGAGCTGACACACAGACCCTTACAGCGAGTGGTACCTGACCATGCTACACAGCGTGACATCAGCATTGGCTGTCCCTCTCCCCTTTACAAACATCCTCAACCGGCCTGGCCTGAAGTCACACCTCATCCTGCCCCCTAGGGGATTCCCAGGGTATCAAGGAACCCCTCAGGACTGACTTCCTAAAGCACAGCCTAAGGGAACCGGTCTTGGGAAAGCCAGTGAGCAGGCCCCGGGCAGTGGGGAGGAGAGTTGGGGTACTAAGCAGTCCTAGAGCCAGGTCTGGAGCAAATGTGGAGCCAGGGCGCCACCTAGTGGCTCCCTCAACTCCCCAACCCAGAAGCCTGCTTGGGGGGGGGGTGTCTTTCCTTCTTCAAAAGGGAATGAGCCCAGCTGGTGTCTCAGTGGATTGAGCGTGGTCCCATAGACCAAGAGGTCCTGGATTCAACTCCTGGTCAGGGCACATGCCTAGGTTGGGTGCTTGATCCCCAGTAGGGGGCGTGCAGGAGGCAGCCGATGGATGACACAGATCAGTGGTTCTTTCTATCCTTCTCCCTTCCTCTCTCTCTAAAAACAATCAGTAAAAACATGTATTTTTTTAAAAAGGGAGAATGAAAAACTTTTTTCCTTATTTTCACTGTTGACACTATTACAGATAATAGATGTTTCCATTCTCCCCCCTTTACCCTTCCCTTTGGCCTATCCCCACCCCACCCCAGCCCCCACCCCCCCACCACCACCCATCACCACACTGTTGTTTGTGTCCATGGGTTATACCTGTACATACTGTAGCTTGAAATGACTTCTGAGTGGCGGACACTGGGCATGGTGCTTCCATTGCTTTATTTAATCTCCCCCCCCCGCCCCCCAGCCCCTCTAATGGGGGTAAGAAACACAAGGCTCCCGGAGATGAACTTGCCCAAGTTCATTCAGCCTGGATTTGAACCCACGCTCATTATTTCCATCTCCCAGGGTGCGGGCAAGGCAGCCTAAACAAATGGGGTGCTCCAGCCCAGAGGGCCTGAAGTCGTTGGCAGGGGGCGGGAGTGTATGGGAGCATGTGTCCCTGCACCTAGAAACCTCCCAAGTGGCAGTGCCCCCTCCAGCAGCTCTTTTTTGTTTTGTTTTTTGTTGATTTTCAGAGAGGGAGGGAGGGAGGGAGCAAGCAAACATGATCGGCTGCCTGCTGCACACCCCCCACTAGAGATTGAGCCTGAAAGCTGGGCATGTGCCCTGAATGGAATCGAACCCGGAATGGAAACAGCAACCTTCTGGTGCTCTGGGCGATGTTCAAACCACTGAACCACACCAGCCAGGGCTCCAACAGCTTTTTTTTGTTTTTTTAATTATTGATTTCAGAGAGAGGGAGAGGGAGAGAAACATCTGTGATGAGAGAATCACTGATCAGCTGCCTCCTCCGCGCCCCACACTGGCCTTCAAGATGGCAAAGCCGGGTATGTGCCCTGACCGGGAATCCAAGCGTGACTTCCTGGTTCATAGGCCAACACTCAACCACTGAGCCACACCGCCAGGCTCCAACAGCTCTTTATTGTGACCAGAGTCTACAGTTCAGATGGGGCGGGGAGGCCATGTGAGAAGCTGGGTAGAAAGGGGACTTCACCCTCTGGGGATAGCTGCTTCCGAATTTACCAAAACCCCCGGGAAAGCCCTGATAGGGGGCCTCCAGCTGGCAACCCTCCAACCCAGGGGCTGCGGTCCAGGGGTGGCACTAGGCCCACGCGGGAGCAGCACATGAGAGCCTTCAGAATCAGAATGCCTCCCCCCTCCCCCCCGCCCACTCCCCCAAACCAGGCCTCGCTCTCATCCCCTTTCACATCTGCCTGACACAACCGGAAGGCCAGGGTGGCGGCCCAGGGCCTGGGCATTTGTGTACATTTGCATAGACAGCACAGCAGCCCAACTACGGCCTTTTTCTAGCAAAAGTGGCATCAGTGCAGGGCTGGGTGACTTCGCTCCCCTCCGGGAAGGACGTCCAAGGACACCCAGGAGCCAGGCAGTGGCGGTTTAAGAGTCCCCGGGAGGCGGCCAGCAGCAGCTCAGCCTCTGCGACGGTGGCTGTGCTCCTCCCTGGGCCCCATGGGTCTGGGGCTTCGGGGGTGCTTGTCTTTCTTCCCCGACCTGTGGGGAGAGGGGGCAGGGCAGGAAGAGGCCTTTAGAGGACAAGGCCATGTGATGAGATGTTCCCTGAGGAGAAGGGGGACCCCATTCCGCCTAAGGCAGCCAACACAGGCAGCCACCACCAATCACAATGGGGGCCAGGCCCGGTCTCCAGGATGAAGGCTCCGGCTGGGGAGGCAGGAAGCGGGAGCCATCTCCCTCACCCCCCTGAGCGACGCAAGTGTAGGTCGGACAGGACAACTGGGGAAGAGAATCCCAGCCCAACCCCAACGGGGTTCCCTCTGGTGCACACGGGCAGCATCCTGCCTCCAAGGCAGACGGGAAAGTAGCTGGATGTCTTCCTAAGAGAAGCCAGTGGCAGGGACTAAAGGTGGAGATAAGGACTCAAACTGGAAGGCCCTGGACTCAGGACCCTCCCTCCTTCACACACATACCCCTCTCCCCTTCTCCTGTCCCGCCTCACCAGCACCCCCACAGCTGCCCACCTCTTCTTCAGCGCTTTGTCCCCAAAGAAGTGGCTGAAGATGAAGTCCTCAAAGTCATCCACCTCGTCGTCATCACCTGTCTGCTGCACCGCCACCTCCTCCAGGCTGTCCTCCAAGGCATCCACAAAGTCCCGAAAGCGCAGGCGGTCATGGCGGAAGATGCCATCCTCACCAAAGTAAGCAGGCGAGAGGGGTAGCTCCTTGGTCAGCTGCCCAGCCCAGGGCAGCCTCGCCAGGTAGGTCCTCAGCAGGGAGGCCAGCTCCTGCTGCCGCACCGGGGCCAGCTCCATGCCAAAGAAGGCCAGGCCCTCCTGGCGGGCACACTCATGCACGCCCGAGCAGCCCTGGGGCGCCCGGTACTTGTGCCTGGATAGCTCTGCCCAGGGTGGCAGAGGGTCATGCTGGTCTTTAGCCCCCTCCTTCCACTGAGGGTGCTTCTGCCTTTCTCCTGAGGAGTGGGGGCTCCCGTTTTTCCTGGGGGGCTCCTTGGGGCCCTGCCACCTACCATCCTTGCCCCGCTCCTCCGCTCTTGGTTTGCCCTCCTTCCACCTCCGGGCCGGCTCCCTGTCCTCCTTGCCCCCCCAGCTCTTCTTCCTTTCCCAGCCAGACTCCTCCTTCCTCTGCTTCCAGTGCTCAGCCTGCCGGTCCCCGTGCCCACCCTGCCACTTTTCCTTCCCACCCCGCTCTCTGGGACTCTGGAAGTGGGGCTCCTGACTCACGGCTTCTGAGGCATTGCCAGGGACCCTAGGGTGCTGGCCCCAGTGCCCCAGGCCCTGCAGCTCCCGAGCCAGCCTGTGGCCCAGCTCAGCGAGGCCAGCATGAGCTGCGTCCCCTTGGCCTGCATCCCTCAAGCGCTGCTCCAGGTCCCGCTGCACAGACCCCAGGAGCCGCTGCTGCCTCTCCAACGCTTGCCTCAACGCCTGGGCCTCGGCCTCTAGCCGTTCCTTCTGCTCCAGGAAGCCAGCGCCCGGCTCCTGCCCCTGAGCGCCTGGCTCCTTGCTGACCTTGCCACCCTGTGGGCCTCTGCCCCAGCCGAGGCACACCCCGTCTGTTCCCCGGACGCAGTCAGCCTCCAGGCCCTGCAGGCGGGCCCGCAGCTGCTGCAGCTCTGACTCCAGGGCCCTCTGCGAGGCCTCGCCGTGCTGCAGGGCCCCTCGCAGCTGCGCATTCTCCGCTTCCAGCACTTTGGGCCGGTGCATCAGGCTCTGGAGCTCTTCTTTCTGGGCCTGGATGGGTAGAGAGGGAGGGACCACACGAGGGTCTTTTCAGGGGGGTCCAGCGGCTTCCACCCCATTCTATTCAGTCTAGTGGGCAGATGACCCTTTACGGCCTGGGCCACTCTGAGGATCTGATGCTAGTCCTCCTCCCCATCTGCAACCTGCCCCAGGCCCTGGCGTCCCCAAATCCCATCACAGGCCTGAGCTTCTGCATCCTTATAGCAGCACGCGCTTCTCCCGATCGCCCAAGGAGAGCCAACGCGCCGCTTCCACTGCCCGTGGCATGTTCTTAAACCCTCCGCCACACCATCTCAGGCAGACAGAGCCATCATCGGAGGCGGCATATCACACGAGACGGGTAGGCCCGCCCTGGCCTAAACTTGAGCATGAGGGACATCAGAGAACTAGGCAGATGGCCTGCTGCCGTGGGAAGGGAGCGGGCCCAGGTGTAAGGGTCAACAGAGGACATTTCATGTGGGAGGTTCCTACTGTGCCCACCTGCAACTGGGCCTGCAGCAGCCGGATGTCCTGGTTCTCCTTGGCCAGCTTATCCAGCAGGAGAGCCATGTTTTGCAGGCTGGGGACACTGTCAGGGGGCGCTGAGGCCTGCAGCTGCTGCCTTGGCCCACCCTGAGGGCAAAGGAGCCGGTTAGCCACCCTGCCTCACAGCCTGGAACTCCCCCACAGGCCCACACAGGATGGACAGTCACATACCTGCCCATCCCCCACCGCGTCCACCATGGCATCTGGAAAGACCTGCAGTTCCACTTCCTCCAGGGCCCCTGAGGGACAGCAAGTCCTGAGACTGGCCCCAGGGCACACGGAGAGCACTGCTCCCCCACACAACCACCTCCTGCCCTGGACCCACGCGGCCTGAGGTCCAGCCAGGTCAAGGGCCGTGGGTTACTCTGAACAGCTGATGAGGCACAACGGAGCAATCAACGTGCAGCCCCCAGCATCCCTACTTCTAAAGAGCAGCCCCCATCAGCTTCCTTCGGGGCTGGGAGGGCACAGACCGAACCAGCCAGGGCCCTCCCCACTCACCGCTCTCAGACTCCGAGAGGCCACCTGGGAATGGAGACAGAGCAGCTGGTGAGGCCTCAGGGGCGGGGTGGGCCGAGGTGAAGGGCAGGACCGGGTAGAGGCTCAGGGGCCCAGGGGCAGGCAGCACTCACCTGAGAAGAGGAGGATCCCCAGGCCCAGCAGAACCAGGGCCCCAAGGAGGCACATGTGGAGGGAGAGGCCCGGCTCCCCGCCGACACCCTCGCCTCTGGCCTGGTCCTCCACTCCCAGGGGCCCTACAGGCTGAGGAGCACCGGGCTCCCAACCACGCCGACGTCGCCGCAGACCCTCCACGTCCGCGTCGGTGTCCTCCTCGCTGCTGGTGCAGTGGGCCGCCTCCCTGGTCCACGCTGGAGGAAGGGACGGGGACAAGGCGGTGAGGCGACAGGAGGGATGGGACACAGGGAGAAGGGACGGGAAGGAAGGCACGGGAGGCCATGAGCCCTGACCCACAGCAGGGCCCGCGGAGACCCTGCCCAGTCAGGAGGTGGGAGACGGGTGCTCAGTCTGCCAGCTACACAGCAGCGTCGTCCTAAAAGCGCTGTCCTCCTGCAGGGGCCTCAGCTCAGCCCACAGCCACGCCCACCTCCCGGCCGTCCTAACTGCCCAGGTCGGCTCAGTCCCTGGCTCTTTCCGGTCCTAAAGGTGTGGTCTCCTGACACCCTCTCTGCTCTCGGCTGTCCTCGCTGTGCACACAGTCACTCAGGGTCTCCCCCACAAGCTGCCCCCCCCCCGTCCCCCAGAGCAGATGAACCTGGAGCGCCCGCCTGGCCCTCCCTGGAGCTCCAGGTACGGATGTCTGCCTGCCCACCTCCACCTCCCACCCAGACAGGTCACACGTAAGCATCTTCCCACCACACGCCCGCAATGCCTTGGTCCAGGAAGCTCCTCAATGGCCTCTACGCCACCCTGTCACCGTCAACAACCACGGACTCACACACCCCTCTGCCGCGCACCTTGACGCAGCTCCTCGGTGCAGGACAGGCGGCCCCAGCCCTCTGCTGAGGCTGCAGCCTTGGCCTGGAAGGTTCTCTTCCTCCTCCCCTCCTACCAAAAAGCCTACTTCTTGTTCCAGGCTCCACTCAGATGTCACCGCCTATGTCAACCTTTCCCCAACGATACCTGCTTCTCCTTTCCTCTCAGCCTGTCCCGAATGAGCCACCTTCCTCCTCCTGTGACAGCAACTTCATAATAGCTCCTTCTGCACCCCTCATAGGTCTGACTTCCATCTGGGCTCAGTCTAGTCTGCCTCTTACACAGGCCATGAGCCACCCGCCAAGCAAAGAGCTAATGCATGGAAGGGACTCAGGGGATGAGTTGAATCCAGAGGCAGGAAAAGAGGAGGCCCAATGGCAGAGTGGAAAGAGTCAACCAGATCTCAGCCCTGCCACTTATCAGCTGTGTGACGTTGGCCAAGTCACTTAACCTCTCTGAGCCTCAGGGGTAATGCTGAGGACTCACTGATATAATATAAGGAAGTGCCAAGCTCCTGAGTCCTATGGCCTGGACCAGAGCTATGCTCAGTAATGACGGCTACTCCCACAACCATCCCTTCTAGAAGGACGGCGCCAACGGGAGACAAGGAGGACCCGCACCTGCATTGGGGGATGAGGGCAGGCTCTGTTGGAAGCTCTGGTCCTCTGGATCCTGTGTGTCGAGTCCCAGATCTGCCACCATGGGGGTCTCCTCCACGTCTTCCTGGGCCACCGTGTCTCCTGAGCCAGGGAGCTCCGTATCATGACCATCACCTTCCAGGACGCCCTGATGGAGACACAGCCGTGAGCACCTCCTGGCCCTTCCCACTTCCTTCCCTCCCCCCAGTGAAGGCCCTCACCTGGGCCTCCGTGTCCTCTGGCAGCACGGGACCAGCCTGGGAGCTTTCACTCTGGGTAAGGGTCTCTGGAGTGGAAGGAAAAGGCCCAGAAAAAACACCACAGCCTCTCAACTCAACCTCCTCTGCAGCCCAGTGATCCCTGCAGGCCCCAGCCGGGCTGGGAGAGGCAGGGAGAGGCAGGATGGAGTGAGGAAAGAGTATCTGACACTGAGGTTAACGCGGGAAATAAGACTAACCAGCCTCCTTTTCCCTGGTGAAATGGGAACCCAAGAACATGGAGGGGAGACGGCTGCACCCCACCCTCAGCAAGGCCTTTTACCTTCTCCATCCAGGGTCCCAGCGAATTCTTCACCATCTGCCTGGGAGGGGCTCCAAGGGGCCGGGGGAGCTCTCTGAGGTTCTGGGTCCACCTTGGACCCTGGGCCCAGGGTCTCCACAGGCAGGCTCTGAGGGAAGGAGCGAAAGCAGGAGGTGCTGCAGAGGAGGGACAACAGGACAAACCCCAGAGCGTGGGGCCTTCGCCAGGGTCCCTGGGACCAGCTGCCCTGCGCAGGGACCCGCCCACATATCACAGGAATAGAAGACATGGAGTGACGAGCTGGTCCGAGGGGAGGGGGTGTCGGCTGGCACTGCAGCATCTCAGCTCGACGTCATGTGTGGCCCTTTCTTAACCTCACTTGCGCCTGAGAACTTTCAGAGGCTCAGTGTCTGTTACACAAAGAAGCACCACTGGACTTGAGCACTGGACACTATACACACTGCCCTCACCCAGAAGCTGGCTAGATAGAGCCGGCCCCTCCCTCCAAGGTCACCAGCACCCCCCTTCCTCCCTCCCTCCCTCCCCACAAAGGACCAGCTCTTGGTTGGCAGGTGGGAGGAGGGTAGCGAGAGGACCAAGTCCCCGGGTGCCTAAGGGTCACGGCCATGCCCCCCACGCTCCCCTGCAGGTGCCCGCACAACAGGCTGCCCACTTCCCTTACACCTTCTAAGCTTTTCTGGCCTTTGCGCCTCCCACACACCCCTCTCCCAGCAGCTGCTTGCAGAAGCCCGTGCACCCACCCACCCCAGCCTGTCCTCCACGGAGCTGTCAGCCTCTTCTCTCTGCACACTCCTCAGCGGGCCCAGCGCCCGCGTACCCATCCACGGCTCCCGCCATCCCTCTCGCCACGGTGCCTCCTGGCCTTGGATGCTTCTTTGCAATTTTCAAATCACTTTTTCTCATGGCCGCCTCCACAGGGCAAGAACCACAACCCCCTTCTACAGGGGAGGACAGCGCGGTGAATGCCCAGCTGTCAGCAGAGGCACCCAGGAGTCGGGCTGAGTGAGAGCAATGTCCGCCTCTTTACTGGCGAGCTTGGCCATGTGTCCTGCTCCAGCACCATCCGAGCTCGGCTTCCTCACCCCCAACTGATCCTCCAGGGGCTCCTCGCCTCCTCTCCTCCTGGCACTTCTAACCACACCACACTACTGGGTTCAGATCCCTTTACAAACTTTCTCGGTCCTCTGTCCGGCTGGACCCTTCCTCCTTCTCAGCGGCTTGAGGAGCGCAGGAGTCCACTGGGTCCCTGCCCCACCAACTGCCCGGATCACGGGATCTGTAAAACTCTCCCCTGCTACTGCTACCCAGCCATGCAGTGGCTTCACCCTCTGCCCGGGTAGTGCGCGTCCCGACTCCGTCAGACTCGGAGCCCTTCAGTGACTTCCCATAAGAATGAGGCCTGAACGCCCGAGCCAGGCCCTTCACAGGTTCTCTTCCAGAGGTTCCCAGCTCTGCCCCTCCCTAACACTGACCTAGGGGGACACCTTGTCCACTGGGCCTCCTCCTAGTCTCCCCCCGAATGGCTCAGACCCTCTGCTCATGCTGATCTCCCCACCAGCACTCTGCCTGACTTCTCACGGCTCATCACGGCCCCACTCCTGTTTCCGGGCATGGCCCAAGTCCCAGCACCTGACTCCTGGCCCCGTTTCCTTCCCCAGACACCAGTTCCTCTTGCAGGCCTCAGGAGGTGATGCAGGTGAGCATTGGAACAAGGAAGGAACAGACTCAGAAGCAGCCTGATCCTGCAGGACCCGCCCCGCCACCCCCAAGCCTGCTTTTCCTACCTCCGAGCCAGCGAGCACCCAGCTATTGTCCGAATCTGGGCAGGAGGCCATAGTCGCTGAGGGCCTTGAGGTTGTCACCTGCAGAGAAGAGCTTCAGCAGCCCTGCTCCCTCAGGGGCGGCGGGATGGAGGGAGCAGCCTTGGCTGGGCTCCAAGGTTTAACAACTGGGCAGCAGCTTCTAGAACAGCCTGGTTCCAGCTCTTCTGGACAGTATTTGCCTTGCAAATCAGAACCTGTGGACAGCCAAGGAGGAGCCTGCCTCTCCCAGGCTCCAACAGGGTCTTGGGAAACCGAACTGACCTTGAAAAGCCAATGAAGCAGAGGACTGGAAGGGCTTTGGGGAATAACCCAGCCAACTCGCTCAGGCTGTGGTGAGGGCAGATGGAGGCCTAAAAGTGACTGACCTGACTTGCAAAGACAAACGGCTGAGAAGAGCAAGGAAAACAAGCCAGCCCTCCCTTCACCCCCTGCCCCCCCTCCCCAGACTCTCCCACAATCACTACCGTTTCTCCCAGGGCTAGAAAGAGAAAGCTCTAGAGCAGCGGTTCTCAACCTGTGGGTTGCGACCCCTTTGGTGGTCAAACGACCCTTTCACAGGGGTCACCTAAGACCATCCTGCATATCAGATATTTATGTTACGATTCATAACTGTAGCAACATTACAGTTAAGACGTAGCAATGAAAATAATTTTAAGGTTGGGTCACAACAGGAGGAACTGTTTTAAAGGGCCAGAAGGTTGAGAACCACTGTCCTAGAGCCTCCTTCAGCCCCCACTCACCCACCCTCCACAGGACAGTGTTGGGAACTGCTGGCTCCGTTGGTCAGAGCATCATCCTGATACACCAAGGTTGTGAGTTCCATCCCCAGTCAGGCCGCATACAATGTGCAAGCAATGAACATGTAAATAAATGGAACAACAAACCAAGCTTCTCTCTCTTACATTAATAAATTAAAACAACACTGGCTGCACACTGGAATCACCTAAGATTCTGATCTGATGCAATTGATAATAGAGTCAGGTTCGGGCATTAAAAAATATATGTATGTTTTTATTGATGAAGGAGAGAGAGAGAGAGAGAAGCAATGAGAGGATCCATCGGCTGCCTCCTGCACACCCACTGCAGGATCAAGCTGGCAAGCCCGGCATGTACCCTGACTGGGAATCGAACTAGCGACCTGTCAGTGCATGCTCAACCACCGGAGCCACACTGACCAGGGCAACATGGACTTTTTTTAGAATCTCCCGGATTATTCTCACCTACATACAGGCAATGTTGAGACTAACTGGCATAGCTTAGATCCACCTGAATGTACCTGTAGTAAATCTTCTGTCACCCTCACTCTCCATTCTAAATTCTGTTCCCTTATTAGTAATCCCCAGTTTCATTTTAGGGAACGTGAAGGTGACTGGGACAAAAGCTTCATGGCCACTGTCATGTATAAAGACTTTAGTTTGCAAAAATCAGGGCTGTGGTCCTACCCCTGCTCATCTCTCTCACTTAGCGGAGTGGGAGTAGGCAGTGGCCCAGCTTCCAAAGCCTACAACGAAGCAGGATAAAAAAGAGAGGGACCTACCCCTTCCTCCAAAGCCCAGACTGTCCCCACAGGCTGGGCGGCTGCAGCTGGAACTCTGCATAAAGGTGAAGGAAGAGAAAGGCTGACCCCTCTCCAGTCTTGACCTGTGACCCTCCAGAGGAGGATAAGTAACTCCTTACTGAGGGGCTAGAAGAGTGGCAAGTGGAAAAGGACTCAGTGAGGAAACCCTGGGGAGGAAAGGGAGGCTGGGGAGATGGATGGCAGTCCTACCTTGGGAAACCACCCGCTGCCCCTGCCATCGGAGCAGGTGTAAGGTGCACAGTGCCCTGACAACCTCTCATGGCCCTTCAAGATCCAAGCCCAGGACAGATGTCTTCCCCAACGCCCATGCTTCCCAGACACACACACCATCCCACCAGGAGACAGGAGAATGGCTGCCATGATGCCAAGTCCAAAGGACACTCGGACCAGCTTCTACAGGCACCCGCGAGCCCGCTGTGCAGCGTTCCGCTCTCAGGCCCCTCCTCCGCTGTTCTGTCATCACTCCCCATCCCCAGTTGCTGTGTGTGACTACTAACAGGTGGTGGCAGGAAGGAAGTGGCAGCAACTTGGGCTGAAGTCCCTGTTTATCCCTGGCTGTGTACAGCCTGCTCAGGTCCTCCAGAACCAAGCACCATGGCAACGAGGGTGATGTCAGACCCACTGTCTCATGGAAACCAGCAACTGGTATTTGGGTCAACAAGACAAATACTCCTGAGACTCAAACAGGAGACCTTTCTGGGACCCCTGCACTCAGGGTTCTAAGCCCCCGTCTCTCTCTTGGTTGGGTTCACCCAAGATTCCAAAAGATGCCCCTGTTGTCCCAAGCCAGCATCTCACTGCCGTATTAGGAGGTTCCTTCTGCGGTCTAACTCCACCCTTCCCCTCGACGTTTTCAGATCTCTTTCTTGCCCTCCCCCTTTCCCCTCCCTTTTCATTCAGGCAGGAGTCAACAAAATCGTCCTTTAAGGGCTGACAGAGACCTCTGCTATTTCTAAAAGGCAGCTAAAGGGGGAGCTCTCCCACTCTGTCCACAGCTGGGAAGCCTGGTCTGGCTCATTTCAACTCCTCTAAGAGTTGCTCCCCCAAACCTCTAGCAAAGGACCTAGGGCCACCAGTACTTGCTGAGGGACCCAGAGCAAGCTCCTGTTTGGGCCCCGGTGGTCTCCCTTCTCCCAGGCCGGCATGACCAGCAGCTCTGTAGGTCCCGGTGGAGCCGCCCCTATGAGTTCCGCCTTGCGCTGCGCCACCCTCCGTGCCCAGCAGACCTGGGCCCTCTCCCCGCGGGCATTACCTGACCCAGCTCCACTTCAGCCTTCAGCTGAACTTGGTGCGGCCTCCCCAGGTTCCCAGACCCAGAAAGGAGGGGCGTCATGTGATCAGGCGCTGGCCAATGGGAAGTCAGTTTCCCTGAGGGGGCGGAAACTTTTGGCCAATAAGAGCTTGAGTTGAGAGCCGGGGGGCGGGGGACCACAGGGGGCCTGGCGGCCCAGGAAGCTGGGCTTGCCTCCCGCTGGGAGACTGGAATCCCAACAAACTG
>PVJC01039823.1:0-15983 GCA_004026665.1 Murina feae | reverse complement strand
TCAAAAAATTAAAAATGGATCTCCCTTTTGACCCTGTGATCCCACTTCTGGGAATATATCCTAAGAAACCAGAAACACCAGTCAGAAAGGACATATGCATCCCTATGTTCATAGCAGCACAATTTACCATAGCAAAAATTTGGAAACAGCCTAAGTGCCCATCAACAGATGAATGGATTAGAAAACTGTGGTACATCTATACAATGGAATACTACACTGGTGTAAAAAGGAAGGAGTTCTTAGCATTTGCAGCAGTATGGATGGAACTGGAGAACATAATGCTAAGTGAAATAAGCCAGTCAATGAAAGAAAAATACCACATGTCCTCACTCATCTATGGATAATAATAACCATTATAAACTGGTGAACAAAAATAGATACAGAAGCAGAGCAACATCAAACAGACTGTCAAATTACAGCAACAAGGACAGGGACGTTGGGGGCGGGGGGCTAACAGATCAGCCAAGGGACTTTTGTGCATGCATTTAAGCATAACCAATGGACACAAAACACTGGGGGATAGGGGAGGCTGGGGGAAGGGCAGGGGGAAAAAGAGATATATGTACTAATCTTTGTAAAGCTTTATGTAATTAAAAAATGTGAAGGTAAAAAAATTTTTTTTAATGGGAAAAAAATAAATAATAAAATAAAATAAAATAAAATAACTGACATAGAACTTTGGAATGTAATCAGGAAAAAGACTAATTTTTAGCATGTAGTAAGCAAAATGTTAAGTGACATATAAAAATTTGATCACCAAAACAAGTCTATTTTTTCTTCATTTTAGAATAAGGAACACAGGCTGATAAAATTTAAGAAATATAATAGTGTTGGCACAGCTGCTATACTGAAAAAGTTGGGATTGAAAACCAGACTTGAACTGAATGACTTTCCACTACACTGTGCCATGTTAATGATGTGAATATTGACTTATACAATGATTTCATTGCAGCACAAACACTACAATGAAGCATGAATGCACTTGGTCATATCAGTGTTATTATTAACTTGACAAAACCATACTTAAGTAGATAAGGAGAAAGTTTTATTATATAAATAAATGCTATGCTACATTTTTGTTCAAAGGATATAAGAAAACCATTAGTTTCTGGATTAAGGAATCCAAAGGCGCATTTGCTCTGAATTTTATTTTAAATTAATAATATTTATTTTTTGGTTTTTGAATTTCCTGCCAGGTTTGAGGGTGTCACTTTTTTTTTTAAAGATTTTGTTATTGATTTCTTTTTTGAGAGAAAGAGAGGAAGGGAGGGAAAGAAACATCGATGTGAGATGATCAGCTGCCTCCTGCAGGCCCACTAAAAAGGATCAAGCCTGCAAACTGGGCATGTGCCTTGATCATATGAACTGGCAACTTTCAGTGCACAAGACAATGTCCAACCAATGACACCACATTGGCTAGGGCTTGGGTGTCCCTTTTTAACTTTCCCATTGGCTACTTATTGACTACTTCTATCACTTCTTTGTTTTCTATCTAAATCTAACTTGTCAAAATCTTAATAAAGGATCTGTCAAACTCATTGGCATTTATGAAGAATATAAATTGTAGCCCCTGGATTTTAGGATACCTATATTGTGTAGAAACATTTTTCTTTTTTTCTGAATTCTCAATCACGTTTGAAACATTTAGGTACCCTTGAAAATTAGAATTTCCACTTATATACTCTACAATGGAATATTTCTAATGACTTGCAACTATTTCTCAAATGAATTTTAGAAGTTAAAAATTACTAATATTATATGTATTTTTTAAATCTTAGTTTTAGATTTCAGGGGTAAACAGAATTTTTAATGTAATCAGTTTTAGGACCTAATTAAAATTACTCACAATAATTAGTTAAAACACTATATTTGTAAATAATTTTGGAAGATTCTAAGATTTCTTTTTTGAATGGCTCCATACATATTCTGCCTTCATGCCTAAATGAAACACAATGTCAACTTTTTTTGGAAAAAAATTATGAACTGTGTAGATATTTTTAAATTCATGTTGGGGGTTGAGGAAAATGTGGACTTGAAGATCTGTGATCAAAAGAAAAATAATTTTAATTTTGAGTTTATGTCAAATGGAGATTCTGTGTCAGGGTTTATTTTTTTAAACCTTATATTTAAAAATACAAAGTACTTTTAACCTTATAACCTGTTGATAAATCAGTTTATTTAGCAGTCAGTATGTTGGTGATGAAAAAGCCAGAGAGTCATAACACCTGTATTCTTAATTATTAATGACTTAGGAAAATGATTTGGTTTCCCAGAGCCCTATTCACCTCAACTGTTTTCTTCAAAGTCCTTTGCTCCACCACCAGTTTGGCAAAAGGCATACATAAGTATAATGGTTATGACACATTGTACAGCAGAATGTATTAGACATATGCAAATCAGTATAATTATCAGTGTCCTAAATTTTGGCAATGATGTGATGTAGAATCTGAATTCCCAGGATAATGACTATGAAGACCCACCTGTCATTGGATATGCAGATGTTTAAAATATAGTTAATGATTCATAAGATGTGGTGCTGATTAAACCTCTAATTAGATGTTTTCTAATTTTAGGCTAATGATGACTTTCTAGCCCTTAAGTCTTTTTACTTTCTGTTTTTGGTTTCACCAATATCAAAACTGACTTAAAATTACCTACATGAAAATCAGTTAACATCTTTTTAGTTTATATATTTTTTATTTATTTTGGTAGAGTGTTAGACAAATATCTCTTCCACCATTGTTATAGTTAATAGTACACTTTTGTTTATTAGAAATAGAGAAGATACTGACAGGAGTTGTGTGGTTTTTGTTGTTGTTGTTGTTCTGTTTTTTGGTCTTTGTTTATTTTAAACTTTAAATCTAGAGATTACAATTTATTTTAACCAGGCATTTAAAAAAATAAAAGTAGTAAATTGCTATACTTTTTATACTGCTTCTGTCATATCCACAAACAGAAAATGTGTCCCAATTAATTTTATGAATGTTAGACACTTAGGAAAGATAAAGAAATACAATTTGAATTTGCCTGACTTCATTTCTCAAATGACAGGAAACTACTGCTGAAAAAGGTATGCCTTATCTTTAGGAATGTCTAAAAACTCTATTTAAAATGTCAGTTTATAAAAGAGGAAGAAGAAAAGCTTGTGTAGAGCACTCCAAAAACTGCATGCTCTGTTCTCCCTGAGCTCAGCTTGATCCTGGAGATGATCCTCTAAAGCAGTGGTTCTCAACCTCCTGGCCCTTTAAATACAGTTCCTCATGTTGTGGTGACCCCCAGCCATAAAATTATTTTCGTTGTTACTTCATAACTGTAATGTTGCTACTGTTATGAATCGTAATGTAAATATCTGATATGCAGGATGGTATTAGGCGACCCCTGTGAAAGGGTCATTTGAGTGCTAAAGGGGTCGTGACCCACAGGTTGAGAACCACTGCAAAGTTTACAAAGTCATTTATCCAAATGGTAAGTGATATCAGCAGTTGACTGTTTGTACATTGACTAGGTAGCTACTTAGTGATTGTACAAGTCTTGATTTGTAGTGCAGGTGCCAGAGTTTTGAATAAATAAATGCTAATGACTTTATATAATTAAATTAATTTTAACTCATATACCTTTATCTCCTTTCTATGCTAGCATAGTAACTTTGAAATATTCTTATTGCAATATTAATTACAAATGCAGTAAAAGATCCATAGTTTCTTCAATGTAAATATGCTATGCATACACATTTAGACTCATCATGTGTGAGGATATTCAAAACTAAATAATGGTTTCAGAATTTTAAAAAAATACAAATTAAGATTATTTGTACGTAGTGGATACCCCCCCCCCACACACACACACAGACACAAATTTTAGGTAATATAGGTTTTTATATTTATACTAGAGGCCCAGTGCATGAAATTTGTGTACTGGTGGGGTCCTCAAGCCTGGCTGGCAATCAGCACCAATCTGTGGGGCAACCAGTGGGGAGATCATTGGATCCCTGCTGGCACCTGCCTTGGTTGGCCTGGGGCCTGTGGGCTTGGGGGCAGCTCCTGTGTTGAACATCTGCCCCCTTGTGGTTGGTGTGCATCATAGCAACTGCTCGTTCCACTGGTCATTCTGTATAATCCTACTGTATAAGATGAGAAAAATAAATAACAAATAACACTGACCAGTCTGCTGACACTCTTACTCTAAATGTAGAAGTATTTTTAAATTTATAAACAATATTAAGTATTTTTGTGTGTGTCCAAGGTGTTAGGAATGTAGAGAAACTTATATACTTGAAGTGAGTTCTATTATATTATAATTAATATACTTAAAAAGGGAATAATGTTTATTAAGAAATTACTCTCTTTCTCATTAATCTTTTTTAAAAAATATATTTTATTGATTTTTTTAACAGAGAGGGAGGGAGAGGGATAAAGTTAGAAACATCAATGAGAGAGAAACATCAATCAGCTGTCTCCTGCACACCTCCTACTGGGGATGTGCCTGCAACCAAGATACATGCCCTTGACCAGAATTGAACCTGGGACCTTTCAGTTTGCAGGCCGACGCTCTATCCACTGAGCCAAGCTGGTCAGGGCCCTCATTAATCTTGCCTCATATCTTCTTAGTAAGTCTACAAAATACTTTGTGCTTTCATAGTGTATAGTCTATGACAAGAAAGATGACCACCACTTTCTGAATTTGTCAGCAATGTCATCAGTGCCTCAATAGAGTACCTCCCAATCCAGGCTTAATTTTTTTGCCCTACTTATACCAACATTTCCAGGTTATTTCCCTGTCTAGAAGAAGGTCACTGTACTTGCTTATACATGCTTTAACTTTAGCATTGCTTGGGCTTCCACATTATTTCTCTTGTCTTTGTGTTGATTTTTCCCTATTTATGGTTCAAGGGAGAGATACTAACTATGGTCTATTCAGGGGAAAGGGTTAGTGTCATCTGCACAAGCTATAGCTTTCCAGGTCATTAGGAAACCCCAGTGTAGTGATGTGGAGTGCAGTTCCTATTGCCATTCTCTTGAATTCATTCTAACCCTTAAGTATACGTAAAACTATACTTACTATAGTATTCTAGGCTGGAAAATGCATCAGTTTTGCCTACAGAAACCATATATAAGCTCCTATGATCATAAAATCTATACAAAACATGGGAGCTCAAAATCAACAGTTAAAAGATGAAATGATTACATTGAGGAAGATGAAAATTGAATTCATATCCAAGAAATTCTAAAAACCTGATAAAGCATGAGCAGAACTCGTGATTTAAATGCAGAGATGGATCTTTTTTTAATTCTCCATTATAAGGATGAGATAAGACAGCAGTTAAAGTAAAAGTTTGGCTCATTGAGATGTACCTGTCATTTCCTACCATTCATCAGGTAAATCTAGTGCTATAATAAAAAATTAAAACCTACTATGTAATAATTTGAAAAGACTGTTTCTATAAATGATACACTATACTGCTCAGTATATAAAACTCAGTATGTTCTGAAACTAGCTGAAAGTGTAATACTTTTAGTGATACTCATGCTTGTTTTCAATAGAATATTGGAATACCTATAAGGTCAGTAATTTCTTTTAAAATTGTAAAATGTGAGGCAAGAATGTGCTGTGATCAGAACACTCAATTTTCTAGTGCAGTGAAAGAAAATACCAAGGTCCCTCACTTGGAATGGCTGTGATTAAGTTATCTATGTTTCCCTGGGCCAAGAAGATTAAAGATAACAGAAGATCATATAATCATTACTTCTTTCACTATGCTTACCTTTCCTCAGAAACTCCACACCCCTTCAAAATTCTCCTGATATTTCAGGGGGCTCCCATGATAGCACTTCTCAGCTAAACAAAATATTATTCTTTTCTACTTAACTATGGCTTTGGGCAATTTTAGCTTTCTTGATTTTGATTTTCTGTAATATCTGATTTTGCTACTAGAGGCCCAGTGCACAAATTTGTGCACAGTTGGGGTCCCTCTGGTTGGCCTATGGGATTGAGCTGAAACTGGCTCTCTGACATCCCCTAAGGGATGCCGGATTGCAAGAGGCCGCAGGCCAGGCCGAGGGACCCCACTGATGCACAACTGAGGCTGGGGAGAGATCGCAGGAGGGCTCCAGGAAGTGTCTGGCCCTGTCCTGCCCAGTCCAGATCAGGGCCAATCAGGGCCAGCCTGAGAGAAACGTGGGATGTTGGCAGTGGGAAGGGACGACGGGAGGGCTCCAGGGCATACCCAGCCCATCTCACTCAGGCCTGATTGACTGGACCCCAGCAGCAAGCTAACCTACTGGCCGGAATGTCTGCCCCCTGGTAGTCAGTGCATGTCATAGTGAATGGTTGAGCAGCCTTAGCATATCCTTAGCATATTACTCTTTGATTGGTTGAATAGTCCACCAGTTACTGGACAACTGGACACTTAGCATATTAGGCTTGTATTATATAGGATTGTTACCATTAGATAAAACCACCAGTCAAAATCCACTGAATTTAGTTTATGCAAATTCAACTCAATAAACTAAGTTTCCTGAATACCATGACCTATGAACAAGAGATAAAGGTACATGGTCGATGGCTGCAAGGAGTTTAAGGTCTGTCAGAGAAAACGAACCTTAAGTAATTCTCTGAGAAGCATTAGGAAAGGCAAGAACTTTACACAGGGGGAATTAACCTAACGTAGGAATCAAGATAGACCTCTCAAACAAAGGGAGATTTAACTGGAGATAGGGAAAATAAACAATCACAGATTTCTATTCCAGAAATATGGTAGAATAAATATTTTGAATGAATCCCCTTCAAATGGCAATAATATCATTAAAATGTTATCAAATGATTAGTTTGAAAAAAAAATTGGCATTGCAAGAAAATGAGAAAGAATTAACATTTAGCTGATCCCAGAAAACTGATGTTTTTCTACAGCCAATAATATTTACGTATGAGGAAGCAGGCAAACATTAAAAATAAACAAATAGGATTGTCCTGGTCTCATCCTAACAATTATCAGTGTCACAGCTGGACCAACTCTTATGGTGTTTACTGTGATTGCAAGATGCTCTTCAGAAATAATCAGGAAAATTTGAAAAGGTAGTTTTATTAATTTCAAGACCTGGAAATTATATGCACCTTTGGGGCCACACATCAAGGTGGCAGGTAGGGTAGAGAGAGAAAGACAGAGAAAGAGAGAGAGAGCACCTGGAGCCGTGGTTCTTTTGTTATTTTTGGTTGTGGTTTTTTTTGGTGTCCAAGGTGGATAGAATATAGAAAAGAAGACAAGTTAGACAAGTTGTAGTCAAATGTTAGGCATAAAATGAAACCACATATTGTTTAAGGGGAACCTACACATGTAAAAAACTACTTTAAAAATCAAGGAACATAAAAACAAAATTAAGGATCATAGTTTAACCTAATGGAGATGGTAATGAGAGATGAGAAGAACATTGTGACTATGTGGGGAATATTCTGGTCCAGGTTGGATAATAGGCTCAGGAATATGTTTTATTATTATACTAGGGGCCCAGTGCACAAAAACTTGTGCACTTTAGGGTGGAGGGGTCCCTCAGCCCGGCCTGTGCTCTCTCACAGTCTGGGAGCCCTCTGGGCATGTCCACCTGCTGGTGTGCCTGGTCAGCCTGGGTGAGGGGCTGATGGCTGTTTTCAGGCTGGCCAAGCCCCCCACTGTGGACCCTCACCCCATTAGGATGTGGCCAGTCTGGGTGATGGGATAAGGGCCGTTTTCAGGCTGCCCACAGCCCCTTCAGGGTTTGGGTCCCTACTGGGGTGCCTGGGCAGCCTGGGTGAGGGGCTGATGGCTGTTTGCAGGCTGTCCAAGCCCCCAGTGGGGTCCCTCTTGCCATTGGGGTGTGGCCAGTCTGGGTGTGGGCCTGAGGGCTATTTTCAGGCTTTCAGGCTGCCCACAGCTCCCATTGACCCAATGTCCCAGCAAGGCTGGCTGGAAGCAGGTTTCTGAGGTTTATTTATCTACTATAATTGAAACTGTTGCTTTAAGCTGAGGCCTAGGCAGGTAATGAAGCCTCCTGTTGGATTCAGTTCCATAGCTTCTATAGTTGAAAGAATGTTGCCTTAGTTAGAGGCCTAGCGGGCCTCGGAAGACAGTTTCCTCCATTGCTGGTGCAATGGAAACCTGCTGTTTATTTCACCTCTGAGGCTTCTATAATTGAAACAATGTTGCAAATATGTTGCCTGAGCCTGGAGAAGCCCAGCTGGCCGGCAGACAGTTTACTCCTGGTGCAACAGAAGCCTGCTGTTTACTCTAGCTCCGTGACTACCAGCCTCCATCTTGGCTGGGTTAATTTGCATACAGTCACTCTGATTGGCTGGTGGGCGTGGCTTAGGCATCCCATAGAAACAGTTAATTTCAATATTACTCTTTTATTAGATTAGATGTTTATTTATTTATTTTAATTCTTGCTTACATATATATTTTCTTGATCAGCTATTACATGAGAATTTTTGAAATTATGTGCATGAAAGGAGAAAAAACTTTTATAGTAAACAACAAAGAACATTATAAAAACCCAATGGTTGCAAATTTAGGACCAATATAAAGAACTCTTTGGCAGTGCCAGTAATGTGGCTGTTCATCACAGTAGCTACTTTATGAATCCCATGCAAGGCTTCTTAATGTCAATGGCAAATATATTTGAGTTAAAAGCCCTGACCCCTTTCACTGCCACTGCAAATATTGATGACAAGTCTAGAGTTGCCAGATAAAATTTAGGATGTCCAGTTCACTTTAAATTGCAAATGAACATTTTTTTTCAGTATTATGTATGCTGCAAATATTTCATGGGATTATTTATGCTTAAAAAATGCTGCTTACCTGAAATTCAGATGTAACCAGGGATTCTGTATTTTTGTTTGTTAAATCTGCCATCCTAGACACATCTCTTTTTTGGCATTGATGAAGGTACTATCTCCTATCACCAAAGAGCCTGCTTACTTGTAAAACCAATGCTTTATTATCTCAATGTTCAAGCTCATTCAGTCTTCACTATGTTTTGTTACAACCTTTAAAAAAAAAAAGATTCATCCTGGCCACTGTGGCTCAGAGGTTGAGTGTCGACCTATGAACCAGGAGGTCATGGTTAAATTCCTGGTTAGCGCACTTCCTAGGGTTGTGGGCACAATCCCCAGTGTGGGATATATAAGAGGCAGCTGATCAAGATTCTCTCTTATCATTAATGTTATTATCTCTCTCTCTTTCTCCCTTCCTCTCTGAAATCAATAAAAAAATATTTTTTAAAAGGATTCAGGCATTAATCCATCAACATGATGCCAAACAGCAATAAAAATTACCTAGAACATATTGTACATCACACTATCCTTCTGGTTCTCTGTGAACCAAAAGCATGTGCCAAACTCTTTTTCTTGGGGTGAATTCTTTCCCAAGAAGCTCCCAGGAATACCTTGTAAAGAGAAGTATGGAAAGATTTACCATAGCATTGTTCCAGACTTCCCTACACATGTCTGAATCCTTAAATACAGAGCATAAGTTCAGTATAATGCCCAAGTAAAATTAAATATTCAGTTGATAGTCATAATTATCAAGAGCAGTTCCACTGAGTAACCACATCTATTATTTTCAAAAAGTTATTTGTTAAGACTTAAACTGTCTGAGTTTCTAGTAATTTTCTTTAGTGTGTTCCTTATATACATAGTATAATAGACAGAATATATATATATACTTTTTAATTTAAAGTTAAGTCTCTATTTTGCTTGGTAGCTCAGTCTGTTCATTCAATTCCACACATGAGTGAAATCATATTGTACTTATCTTTCTCTGACTGGCTTATTTCACTTAGTATAGATAGAGAGCAGGCAGACAGTTTTGGTGGATGTGGGGTGTTGAGAGGGTGGAGAGATTGAACAAAAAAGGAGAAAAAAATAACTCACAGACATGGACACCAGTGGAGTAAATGTGGGAGTGGGGTGATGGACGTGGAAGAGGGCATAGTGGGGATGAATGGCAATGGAAAAAATAAAATAATGAAAAAAATTTAAAAGTTAAGTATAGATTCTTACTTTAGTTTGATTTTTCTCTATGTAGATGAGATTTGTAATGTTTCCAAAGTGTTTTGAAATCAAGACTTAAAATCAACAACAAAGTGTGCCGAATTGAGGAAAATTAATAACCCAGAAAATATTGGATAAAATAATAAGATATTGTCCTTCCATGGAATTCTGTTTTCAGCTTTACTTTGTCAATTTTGTGATTGCATACCAGCTCAAACTTAAGTCCTTAATTTATTTGTATTGATGTCCTTGTACTAATAGCCAAAAATTTATCAAGCAAAATAGAATAGCCCACATACTTAATGAAAAAAACACTTTTTTGGATCTAATTGAGAATGTAAAATGGAGTAATTTTTTGTGTATTTCAAAATATAGTTATAGAGGGATGGAAGATGGCAGCCTCAGGACAATGAGGGAGAGAGTATGAGTAAATGAGGGAGCAAAAGGGGCCTGTGTGGGGACATGTGGTGTGTGTGTGTGTGTGTGTGTGTGTGTGAGTGAGGGACAGTTACAATATGCAGAACTTTTGGGGGCTGGTAGACTAAGCTCTCCTAGATAATGGGGGGCCCCTACTACCACTGCAATCACTCTATGTGCAGCTGGCTCTGATACAATAACCACACCATCTTGAAGGGGAGAGCTGCTGTGAGTAGGAGCCCAGCCTCACCACCACTAAGACTGGCCTCAAACAACACCCCAGACCTTACAGTCACTCTAGCCAAAGACCTGCTACCTCAGCTGCAGACCCACAGACACAAGGAATCCAGCCTCTGTAGGCCCCTGTGGGTCTTGGAGCATGTTCCCCTCCCACTTGTCCGCCAATTTGACCCTGGGACACACAGACCATTCGGTGAGAGCATACATGGGGAGATAATGAAACATCCCCAAAAGAAAAGGAGGAGTTACCAGAAAAGGAACTAAATTAAAGAGAGGCATGCAATATGTTAGAAAAATAATTCAGAGTAAGGGTTATATACTTCTTAAACCAGCTAGATAAGAAAATCAACAATGTATGTTAGAATCAAGAGGAAATAAAGAATGAAATAGTTATAATAAAAACACTGGAAGATTGCAATAGTAGACTAGAAGGAGAGGATCGAGTTAGTGAATTAGAAGATAGGACAGAAAAACACACCCAATCTGAACAGCAATTGGAGAAAAAAAAATAGAAAGTAGGAGGAGAGCCTAAGGTAGTTTTGGGATAACATAATATGAAGTAATATACATATAATAGGGATGCCAGAATAACAAGAAGAGGAGCAAGGATTAAAAAACCTATTTGTAGAAATATTGACAGAAAACCTGCTTGATTAGGAGAAGAAAAATGCATACAAACAAACAGATTCCCAAACAAGATGAACACAAAAAGACCCACACAAAGACACATCATAATTACAATGGCAAAGGTTAATGACAAAGAAAGAATCTTAAAGGCTGCAACAAAGAGACAGAGTTACCTACAAGGGATCTCCCATTAGATTATTAAATGATTTCTCAACAAAAACACATTAGGCAAGAAGGGAATGGAATAAAATAAATAAGGTGAAGCAAATCAAGGGACCTAATCCAAGAATACTCTACCCAGCAAAACTATCATTTGAAATTGAAGGGGAAATCAGGAGTTTCACAGACAAAAAAGGGTTAAGGAAATTTATCACTACCAAGCAAGAAATGCTAAAGGACTGTTGTAAAAGGAAGAAATAGAAAAGGAAGAAGGAACATGGGTACAAAGAATAAAAATGCCTACAAACAAATTACTGTCAATAATAACCTTAAACATAAATGGACTAAATGCTCCAATCAAAAAACATCCAGTGGCTGAATGGATAAGAAAATGTGACCCATACATATGCTGTCTACAAAAGACCCACCTCAGAATAAGGGACTCACACAGACTGAAAGTGAAGAGATGGAAAAATAACTTTCAAGAAAATGGAAAAGAAAATAAAGCTAAGGTAGCAAATACTTATATCTGCCAAAGTTGACCTTAAAGTGAAGGCCATAACAAGGGAGAAGGAAGGTTATTTCATAATATTAAAGAGGTAGATAAATAAAGAGGATATAACCCTGGTAAACATATATTCTCCCAACGCAGCAGCACCCAAATACATTAAAATAAAACTTCTGTAAGATATTAAGGGAGAGATTGACAGTAATACAATCATATAGGGGACTATAATAAACCATTAACATCACTGGATAAATTCTTTAGACAAAAAAATCAACAAAGAGACAGCAATCCTAAATGTCTCACTAGATCAGATAGACTTAATTGACATCTTCAGAACATTTCACCCCAAAATTATAGAGTATACATTTTTCTCAAGTGAATATGGGACATTTTCAAAGATAGACCACATAATTGGAACACAGGTAAAGTCTCTCCAAATTCAAGAAGACAAATCATTTCAAGTAATTTCTCATATCATAATAGCTTAATATTAGAAATCAATTACAATAAAAACAATCAAAAAATTCAAACACTTGGAGGATAAATAGAATTCTATTAAGCAATGTTTGGGTTACCAAAGAGGTCAAAAAAGAAGAAATTAAAAACATATTTGAAATGAATGACAATGAAAACACAACAATCCAAAATCGCTGGGAAACAATGTAAGCAGTCCTGAGAGAGAAGTTCATAGCACTACACGCCTACTTCAAATAAATAAAAAACAAGAAAAACTGGTAATAAATTATCTAACTCTACAACTTAAAGTACTAGAAAGAGAGCAATAAGAAAAGCCCAGAGTGAGCAGAAGGAAGGATATAATAAAAATCAGAGCAGAAAAAAATTACATAGAGATCAAAATAAATAAATAAATAAATAAATCAATAAGGTCAATAAAACCAAGACCTGGTTCATTGAATGGTTAACAAGATTTATGAACCTTTGGCCAGGTTCACCAATAAGAAAAGAGAGGACTCAAATAAACAAAGTCAGAAATGAAAGAGGCAAAATAATAACAGACCCTACAGAAATACAGAGAATTGTAAAAAAAAAAAAAAAAAAAAAAAAAAAAAAAAAAAAAAAAAAAAAAAAAAAATACTATGAACAACTCTATTCCAACAATCTGGCCAACCTAAAAGAAATAGACTTATTCCTAGAAAAATACGACATTCTGAAACTGAATCAGGAAGAATAAAAAAAAATCTGAATAGGCCAGTAACTATGGAGGAATTGAAGTAGTAGTCAAAAGACTTCAAGCATACAAAAGCCTTAGGCCAGATGACTTCACAGGATAGTTTTACCAAACCTTCAAAGAAGAACTAAAACCTATCCTCCTTGGACTATTCCAAAAAATTCAAGAAGAAGGCACACTTCCAAGCTCTTTCTATGAAGTCAGCATTACCCTAATCCCAAAACCAGGTAAAGACACTACAAAGAAAAGAATTACAAGCCAATATCCCTGATGAACATACTAGTAGACGCAAAAATCCTCAACAAAATCCTAACAAATTGGATCCAGCATTACATTAGAAAGATCATACACCATGACCAAGTGGAATTTATTCCAGGAATGAAAGATGGTACAATATCCACAAATCAATAAATGTGACATATCATATAAACAAACAGATAAAAATCACATAGTCATATCAATTGATGAAGAAAAATCTTTTGACAAAATCCAACACCCTTTCATGATAAAAACAGCAAAGTGGGAATAGAGGGATCATACCTCAACATAATAAAAGCCTATATGACAAACCTACAGCCAACATCATACTCAATGGGTAAAGACTAAAAACATTTTCCCTAAGAACAGGAAGAAGACAGGGATGCCCACTCTTACCATCCCAGTTCAACATAGTACTGGAAGTGCTGTCCATAGCAATGAAACAAGAAGATAAAAATAAAAGGCATCCAAATTGGAAAAGAAAAAAGTAAAACTGTCATTATTTGCATATGACATGATATTGTACATAGAAAACCCTAAAGACTCTATCAAAAAACTACTAGACTTAATAAATGAATTTGGCAATGTAGCAGGATATAAAATTATTGCTAAGAAATCTATGGCATTTCTATACACCAATTTTAAACTTACAGAAAGAGAAACAAACAAACAAAAATCCCATTTGCCATTGCACTAAAAATATTAAGATACCTAGGAATAAATTGAATCAAGGAGGTAAAGGACCTGTAATCAGAAAATTACTAGATGCTGAAAAAAGAGATAGAAGAAGATATAAACAAATGGGAGAATATACTGTGTTCATGAATTGGTAGAATCAACATCATTAAAATGTCCATTATACCCAAAGAAATCTATAGATTCAATGGAATTCCCATTAAAATACCAATGGCATATTTTACAGACCTAAAACAAACTCCAAAAATTCATATGGAATTAAAAAAGATCCCAAATAGCCTCAGTAATCCTGAGAAAGAAAAACAAAGTAGTAGGGATCTCAATATGTGACATCAAGCAATATTACAAAGCCACTGTTCTCAAAATGCCTGGTACTGGCACAAGAACAGAGATATAGACCAATGGAACAGAACAGAGAAGCCAGAAATCGACCTAAGCCACTCTGCTCAATCAGTATTTGACAAAGGAGTAAAAACATACAATGGAGTCAAGACAGTCTCTTCTGTAAATGGTGTTGGGAAAATTGGACAGATACTTGCAAAACATCAAACTAGACCATCACCTTACACCATACACAAAAATAAACACAAAATGGATAAAGGACTTAAACATAAGACAGGAAACTGTAAAAATCTTAGAGGACTCCACAAGCAGCAAAATATCAGACATATGTCGTAGCCATGTCTTTACAGATACAGCTCCTAGGACAATGGAAACTAAGGAGAAAATAAATAAAGGGGACTACATCAAAATAAAAAGCTTCTGCACAGCAAAAGAAAACACCAACAAAAAATAAGAAAGCCCACTGCATGGGGGAACATATTTGCCAATGTTATCTCATATAAAGATTTAATCTCCAAAATTTACAACTTAACAAAAAGAAGATAAACAATCTGATCAAAAAAAAAATGGAAAAAGTACCTAAACAGACACTTTTCAAAAGAGAACATACAGAAGGTCAAGAGATATATGAAAACATGCTTAAAGTCATTAATCATCAGAGAGATACAAATCAAAACGGCAATGAGGTACCATCTCACACCTGTCAGAATGGCTATCATCAACAAATCAACAAATGGCAAGGATTGGAGAGGATGCGGAGAAAAAGGGACCCTCTTATGGTACGCTCCTGGTGGGAATGCAGACTGGTGCAGCCACTGTAGAACACAGTATGGAGTTTCCTCAAAAAATTAAAAATGGAACTTCCATTTGACCCAATAATCCCACTTCTAGGAATATATTCCAAGAAACCAGAAACACCAATCAGAAAGGATATATGCACCACTATGTTCATAGCAGCACAATTCACCATAGCTAAGATTTGGAAACAGCCTAAGTGCCCATCAGCAGATGAATGGATTAGAAAACTGTGGTACAGCTATACAATGGAATACTATGCTACTTTTAAAGAGAAGGAACTCTTAACATTCAAAACAATATGGATGGACCGGGAGAGCATTATCCTAAGTGACATAAGCCAGTCGCAGAAAGGTAACTATCACATGATCTCACTCATTTGTGGAATATAATGAACAACATAAACTGATGAACAAAAATAGACCCAGAGACAGAGAAACACGGAACAAACTGTCAAACCTCAGAGGGAAGACAGGGAAATGGGTAGGGGGTTAAGAGACCAACCAAAGGACTTACATGCATGCAGATAAGCATAACTAATGAACACAGACAGTATGGGGGCGAGGGCATGTGCTGGAGGTGGGAGTGGTCTGGGAAAGGTCAATGGGGGAAAAAGGAGACATATGTAATACTTTAATCAATAAAGAAAAATTAAAATAAAATAAAATAAAATAAAAACAGGGAAGCAGTTCTAACAAGTTTGGTTCAGTGGATAGAGCATTGGCCTGCAGA
>PVJC01039822.1:0-16066 GCA_004026665.1 Murina feae | reverse complement strand
ATATCTAGCTGGGTGGGCCAAATGCGTAGTTTCTTCCTTCTCACAACTGGTACTGAGTGAGCTAATGACAGTACTCAGAGATGCTCAGAGAGTGGTGGCCAGTCAAAAGCCTACGGATCAAAACTAAAGAGGCTGCAATGTGCAGCAGGGACTTTGACCTCATAGGCAAATATTCAGGACATGAATATTAGTACTGAGTATCAGCACACTACTCTTCAAAATCAAGACAGGTCTAGCTACACCTTTGCAAACAGTAGTATAAGAACCAGACCAGCCCCCATAAAGTAAAGGGGAATCCAGACATCATACCACAGCTCTAAGCCCCTCACTCCACCACTACCACCACAAGTTCATGTGTGACCACTATGCAGACCCCATTCTGAAGAGAAGTGGGAGACACGTGAAAATCTGAGTGACTGAGAAATTTACCTGAAAGATACAGTCATCCAAAAAGATAGATCCAGAAAAACAAACAAACAAACAAAAACCTGATATATTATAAACTAGTGGAGTTGGGGTGAGGGTTTATGAGAAAGATGAGTTTCACATTAGCAAATTTTAAAAGCAACATTTCCTTTTCATGTCTGGGTAGTAAGAAGTAAGTGGGCAACTGAGCTCCACTGTCACCCATCAGAGAGGAATCCTCAGCCTTTCTGGGCAGTTAGAAAAGCCACTCTTTCGTTCTCGTACACACGACTCTTTCCCAAAAGCAAAAGGAACTTATCATGAAATGCTTCACTCCATCCCTAGTGCTGCCAATTTCCTACCAGACATGAAAAAATGTACAGTCCTCAAACACAGTGCGGGCTGTCACTTCCATCTGAGTCCCCTAAGCTCAGCTTTCAACCACAACTCAAAACTGAGAGAGACCCCAGAGAAAGGCAGTGACAAAAACTCTTTTCATTTAGTCAGCAATTGTTTGTCCAAAGCATTTTCCTTCTGTTACCACACTTTATCTCATACTATTCCTATGAGGTATGGCAGGGCAAGTATGTCTCCCTCGTTCTTCAGATGAGGAAAGAGAGGTCCCATCTGTAAAAGCAGACATGTTAACTAGCTCGGCCAAGTCACAGAGCTAATTAGTGGTGGGTAGAACTGGAAACCAAGGTCTCCTGAATCACATCCTTGTATTCTTCTAGCCAAATGCAGACTTATGGCTTTTTCACACTCAACCTAAAGCACTTCCATACCTGTGTTATTGAAATTAACTTTCACTCAAGCCCACAGTACACATGTGGCTTTTTTTTTTTGGCTAACTGTGACAGCAAATCTGGTTCCTTAGGTTGCTTAAAGACACATTGCAAAAGGAGCCTAGAATGGCCTCTGTCATTTATTTAAACATCACTAACAAAAACATCCTTAAAAATTACACAAAAAGTTATCTTCCAAAGAACAGGAACTGGCTGTTCTCCCTCTCTCCTAAGGATAAAAGCAGAGGAAACATCCTGAACCCACAGTGTCCCACATCACCTTTGAAAAGGATCAAATAATAGGTGACCCTCTTGCTACTCTTTGGACCAAATAATGTCCCAGAACAAACACTAGTGCACAGAAAAGCTGGGTTATAAATATCCATCATTAAGAGAATGGTTAAATAAAATATAGCACATCCACACAACAGAATGTAACAAATCAAATGAGGTAGAGCTATCTGCACTGACATGGAAAAATACCCATGATTATAAATTGATAAAAGCAAGTTGCAGAAAAACGGGTATAGCATCATTTCTTTTTGTTAAATAAGAAAGAAAGTCATACATTTGGATAAACATGTACATGTAACAGGTACATATATCTGCCTCTTGCACACCCCCTACTGGGGATGTACCCTCAACCAAGGTACATGCCCTTGACCAGAGTCGAACCTGGGACCTTTGAGTCCGCAGGCTGACTCTCTATCCACTGAGCCAAACCGGTTAGGGCTATATCTGTTGACTTTTTCTTAACATCAGGAAGGGGGGAGAAAGAGCATTCACTTTGGACCATAGATCCTGCACTTGTGTTTTATGTAAATATTTTGTTTAACAATAAGTGCCAATGCCTTTACCCTTCCTCCGCCTTCCTACATTATTCCCATATAAAGATTACTTGGCTTATGAATGTCTTATTTTGCTCAATAGAAATGTGTATACTGGTGTATCGTACATTTAAATTAATTGGGAAAAGTGGCTTCAATTTAGAAAATGTGGATACTCCTCCTCCAATTTGTCTTTCAAATCAACTCAATGGTCAAAATAAAAACCATGGACCAAGGGAGATTGTACACATAGAAAATAAGATCAGAAGGAAATATGTCAAACAAACAAGGTTTCTCTCTGGGTGATGGAATCACAGTAGCTTTTCTATCCTTTACATGTGGTCATATTTTCCAAATGCTCTACAATAAGCCAGCATTAATTTCATAATTAAAAAACTTCAGGATTAAAAATGAATGTTCTATGAAAGTATACTGAAAATTGAATCTAAGTGAAACCTGTGTACCACTTACTTAAATTAAATTACCTTTTAGCTTACAGACGACAAATGCATATTAAATAAATCAATGAATGAGTAAAACTCCCTTTCAGATTGATCTCCAATTAACTAATTTATATAATTTCCCCCTTCACAATGCAACAAGACCATAAATTCTTCAGAAGCAAGAAGCATTTGTTACCCATCTTTAGCAGCCCCCTCAGTATCTGGCATAATACTAGGCACATGGCAGACACTCACTCAATATTGATCAGTTGGTCCACTTGCATATTTGAACCTTCCTATATGGTATTTCTGAAAGAAGAGTACATCTTTACTTTTCCAGTGCCTATGAAATACATGAATATTGGTAAGCAAATGATAAAAGGGGTCCCCTCTAATTTACCAGAATCAACAAGAGTTGTGCACTATATTTCAGTCAGTATTGATTTCAAAGGTCTTTTTGTTTAAGGTAGAATTGCCTATCCACACACACAAAAAAATCCTTAGCACAATGTTTCATTATAAAACTCCCAAATGGCCTACACATGAATAAATGGCTCTTCAAAAAAATCAAACCAACAAATACTAATCAAGCAAGTATTTTCTTCAAGGCACTGACCTAGCTATCAAGAAGAATACAGACAAGTTCAAACCAAAAGTGCACACAGCCTACTTGGGGAAACCAAACATGACCATTTTCCAAAGTAAGGCCTCCAAAAGGCCTTTGAGCCATCAATGTTCAGTAAAGTTTTAGGAAGAGGCTGGCATCCAAACAACTCTAGTGCACATATCATCTCCACCCTGGAAATCTTGGTGTAAATCAAGTTAACACCCTAGAACTCAAGAGTCTACTATTTCCACCTCCTCTCCAGTCTCTCCAAGGCTGAGCAAGATTCAGAGGCCTGAATACCTGGCTCAATCTGACCTCAATCAGACACATGATTCTTTCATGCATTACTCACTCATTCTCCAGAGAATGGGTCCAGTCTCTCTCCTCTCTTTTCGGATTCTCAGCATCCCTCAGTCTATCATATGACCTTGGCTCCCATTCATAGAGAAGACTAAAATCAGCTTAATAAAAGTTCTAGCATCTGACCTGAACACTACCTGATCCTTTTTTTGTAGCCACAGAGAAATAACTGTCCCTCCATCCCAGAGATAACCTCTTTGTCTGAGAATCCCATCCTTTTCTGACCTTGAGGAAGCTAGAGCTCACCCTGTTACCCTGCCCACACACATACCACCTTCTAACACCTTCAGTCTCTACACCACTGCCTCTTCCAATGACTTTTTCACACATTCAAAGATTTTTCTCTCTCTGGAAAATAAAAAACAAAAAAATTCACTAGACCTGATGACTTCTTTAAAATTATTATTAAAGTATAATTTGCGTACACAAAAGTACACATATAAGTCTACAGCTCACTGACACTTCACAAACAGAACACACTTATGGTCAACAAACAGGACATTGCTAGTACTCTCAAAATTTCCTTTCAATCAGCACTTTATTTTTCTTCTTATTTTTATTACCAAGCTTCTTGAACCAGGGTCTATCTTCAATTTCACCACCTCCTCATCTATTTCAGCTTAAGCAACTCCTTTTGAGTGCATTCTCCCCACACCCATCCAGATGAGGTTGTTGATCCTTGATCCTTTTATGGCACTTAATATACTACATTGCAATCATTTGCTTTATGTGTCAGGCAATCCCACTACACTGTTTTGTGGAAAATATTATTTTTAACTTGTTTCTGTACCCCCCAGTGCCTGGCACTTAGTAGGTGCACAGCTTGTGTGTGACACTTGAATGAATGAGTGCAGGAATAAAGAGATACACTCACTGAAATCTAGCACTCTGCTGAACTTGATCACTTCTTTATCCAATCCTCATCAAAAGTAATAATATTTAGCTATCAAAATTCAGGGGTTGGGATCATAAAAAATAACTAGAAAGTTATACCGTTCCAATATTTGATTAAGCATTCTCTTCACATCCAAGTATCTGAGCCTGTTATGTGCCAATGCACTGGGATACAGAGAAGAGACTTAATATTTCACATCTACCCTCCAAATTAAAGCTGTGACATCACTCCCAATGGTGTTCTGTCCTTCCATGGCCACACACCAACATGGAGTACTGCCAATCTTTTTCTTAACTGTTCCTGAAGCTACTCCTCCCTCTCCCCACAGCCTCCTTTCCAGGACAGTAAAAAGTCACAGACAGGAATCCCCCAGGAGTCCCAGACCCCACCTCCTAGCCCCCTTTTGTCATATCCAATTAACCATCTGCCAGTCTCCGGGGTCTCCTTCTAGGCCTACAGTCCAGCTGCCAACTCAATACTGTTTCCCCACCCATATATGCTCATTGTTCCTGGGCTGCAGGGTAAGAGTGTAAAAGACAGGGGATTTTAGCCATATTCCCAGTCCCTGCCTGCCATGGCCTGGAATATCTATAACTACAAGCTTAAAATCATACCCATACCTATCTCTATGTTGTTACAGATGGAAGGAAGAACTGAAGGGGGGAGGGAAGGGTAGTAGGAGGGCGGATAGGTAGGTTCGGGAGAGAAGGGGGAAACATGCTTTTGAAACATAATTTTCATGATTTGGAAAATAGTCTCATCTATGTTACAAATATATTACATATATTATAAACTAATCGTTACTAGCAATAAAATCCTATTTATATTATTATTTACAATATGAAAATAACTATAACAATATACAGTATATCTACAAACATCCAGAGATCCTGAGAGGTAAGGATTTTTTTTTATCCATTTTACAGATGAGAAAATTGAAGGTCAGAGAAGTTGTAACTTGCACAATGTCAAATAGCTAGTAAGGTCCTACTCTGTTTTAACACTATAATTCTGGGACTGAGCTACATCTAAGGAAACTCCCACCTCCTTCTATTCTAAGAAATATAAGCCCAGTCCCCCACAGCCCACCTTTTAATAATAGCAGCCCTCCGATTCCTACTGCCCACCCCTCTAGAGGGCTGCATCAGGTCTCCGAGAAGCCTTTAATGAAATAGGGCTTTTAACTTAATGACAGTTCTTGGGTTTGCCCCTAAAAGGAGCATTGAGAGTCCAGTCAGAGGGAGTGTTTTGGAGCCAACAGAATTGGAGTGCTCACTGGTATCTTCCCTCTTGTGTGAGGTATTCCTCTTCATGAAGAAGCATGGGTAAGAGGCTCTTCCATAATCTCCATGCTTCCTCTTTCTTCTAGGACTTCTGGAGGCGTTGAGAAAACTCCGGAAATTCCAGAGCAGGTCCCATCCCAGGGAGATACAGTACCTGATAGCCAGGCATGGACCTCTCCCCAAGAAGCAGCCCCCAATACCTTCGTGCCTGAGTCCCCCCCCCACCCTTTCCCACTCATCATCCACCCCACTAACTTGCCTTTGGGACTCACACTCTGTTAGGGGTGATTCTGCAGATGGGATGAGAATAGCCTAGAGCAGATCCTACAAAAGAAAACCACCAGCATTTCTAAAAGGATTGCTAACTTGGGATCTCCTAGACGTCTTTCCATCTTTTCTGTCCACTTGCCTCCTAGGGTCGCAAGCCAACCCAGCTCATCCATTTAACATCTCCCTCAGCTTACACCACCCTCCTTAAGCATGGCACCACTAGCCTCTGAACCTCCAAACCAGCGGGTGCTCTCTCTGCTGGGACTGTTAATCAGGCACATTGTGCCCTCAGCTGAGGTCCTTGCCAGCCAGCTACTTTACGAAGGTCCACCTTCCCCCAGTCTCCTCCTCTAGCCCAAAGCTCACCCTGCAGCTGACTTGAAATTCACTCCTCCAGGCTCAATGAGGACTTTGCTCCATCAATTCCTCCTCTCTTTCCTGAATATTCATTCTTTTCCTCATGCCTGCCTTCTCATTCCTCCCCATCCCTAGGTATTCACGTATCTTCCCCACCTAAAAAAAAGCCTTCCCTCAATTCTGCCACCCATCTCCAACTACCTTACTATTTTTAACCTTCCCTTCACAGCCAACCTTTCCAAAGAGTCATTTATATGCACTCCCACCACTTCCTCCCCATCCACTCATTCCCCATTCCCCTTGCAATTTGGATTCCAACTCTCATACATAATTGCAAAGGTTACCAATCTCCCAGCATCCAGCACCAAGGAGGTTTGCTCAGTCCCCAGCTCCCTCCACCTCTCTGCAGCTTTAGGCCCTGTGGAAGACCTGTTTTTCTACAAGCACTGCTCTCTCCTGGTTTTCCTTCAGCCTTTTACTTGAGTCTACAGCTCTGTCCTTGGCCCTCAGCCCTTAAGTCTATATATTTTCATGTATTATCTCATCTAGCCACAACTTCTTACGGATATCTCTCAAATCTACTTTCTGGGCTCTGGCCTCCCTCCAAAGCTCCCAACTCTCTCCGTTATCCACCTACAGAATCAACACCTCCCTTAGCTAGTTCACTGACACCTAAAATGCAACATGTCCCAAAGTAAATCCCCAAATCCTCCCTCTCCTCCTGCCTCCCCACAGCTGCTTGTCCTCTTCCTAACTCCTTGTTTTCATTTAGGGTATCTACATCCCCCCAGTCATCCAGACTCTAAGCTTTGGAGTAATCTTTGATTCCTGCCTTTTTCTTGATATGTCAACATCCAAGTGCCAAGTCCTATAAACTCTACCTCTACAAGGTCATATCCATCCCCTCCTCTCCATTTCCACTGTGGCATCTCAAGTTCAGACTCTGTTTACCTATCACAGTGGTCTCCCAATCCGGCTCTGGCCAGCAGCACCTGCCCCATTCTAATCAAGAGGACTGCTAGATTTATCTTCCTGACCATGTCATCACCCATTCAGAAACTTGTAGTGTTTCCCAAAAGCGAACTGCAGAAAAGACCAAACTCCTTGGCCTACGACTCAAAGCCCTTTATAATCTAGGAGCCTGAAATTAAGCAATCGATCAACCTGACCCTCACTCCCTTACGAATTTTATCCCCCTTCAATCCCCCACCTGTATTCTGAGTCACATAAACTGGGCCTCTTACTGCCACAAATATGCCATGGAAGTTCGCACCTCCTTCTAACATGGGTGAAACCTGGAAACACAACACTTTCTGTCTTTCTCATCCAAATCCTATCCCTCCTTCCAGTCTCAGCTTAGGAAGTAACCACTTCCTCAAGAACACGGCTCATCTACAACTTTTCACTCCTACTTGTGTATCCCTTATGACCATGTTTTCTAGCTAATGTCCAGCTCCTTTCTAATAATGCCATGGGACAGAAGGGGAGGAGACAAAGCTAATTCTCTAACAGTTTCTTCTTTACTTCTCTGAATTAACTGCTCTGTCCTACCAGCTGATTCTTTCTGTTCCCGCACTCCTCAGCAGACACGATTTCAAGCAGCTCTATTGATCCAACAGCTCTGTGGCTGTCAATCATTTCCTAGTTATTTTGCTGCCATTCACACACAAAAGAGTGGCAGGAGAAGTCTGAACTGCATGCAGAGAGAGAAGGAACAGGAAGGGCTGATTCACTGCACCCACCTGAGGCTTGGCAGAAGAAATAACTCGGTTCTTGCTAGGCAACTCCACATGGTATGGGGCCATGTGCCAGAGCCTGGGGGCTGGCATTTTTATACTTTTGCAAAGGAGAGGAGAGGAGTGCCCCAAAAACAAAACTGAGAAGGATTGCTCTCTTCCTGGGCTGGAAAGGTCCCATGGAAGTCAGATTAAGTAAGATAATACTTGTCAGAAGAGGCATTTAGAGTAATAGATTATTCAATTTGGAAGAAACTATCTATATTATTTGGATAGAACTGTACAACTTATAAAGACCGTTCACACACACTATCTTATTTGAGTCTCTCAATAGTCCTATTGGGAGTGTGGGGATATTGTCCTCATCTTACAAAGATGTTAAAGTTACTTGCCCAAGTCATTCAAATAAGTAGAGAGCAAAGGGGAGTGTTCATCTCCTGCTCTCTTGCCTAACCCTCTAAGCTTACTTCATGGGCTTCTTTTTTCTCCTTTTCCTATTCCTTAAATCCAAGTGCTCCCTGAAGGGATACATTTATATCCATTTCCCTTCCTGTTCTATATTTTTTTTCTTTTAATGAAGCATAGTACATGGCTGCAGTAGGCACTCGGTAAATATTTGTCAAACAAATCATTAAATGATTGAATGAAAGAGCTGAGGCCCAAACCCTAGCCTTCTGATTCCATAGACAAGCACCTTGTACTCCATCAGGTTGCCTCTCTGGCATCCTCTTCCACCCCATGTCAAAAGCCCTACACAGCATCCCTTCCAGAGGTGCTCCAGCCTTGGTGCTATCACATTCACTCAATAACTAAAACAGCAGGAACAATAAAGACTAGGATTTCATGTGTGTCAGAAACCACTAGATGCTTTTTACACATTGTTTTCCCTCTTAATCCTCTCAATTATTATCAAATTGTTATCAAAACACAACTGAGGATTGCTCTCTTCCTGTAAAACAATTATTAGTCCAGTTTTTCAGAAGACTGAGGATGTGAGGGATTAAATAATTTACCCAGGATTCTATGCCTAGTTAGTGCTGAGTCTATCTTATACAACAAAGCCCATGATCTCTGGTATACAGGGTTTCTTAGCCTCAGCACTATTAACATTTTGGGGCTAGATTAAGGTGACCAGATTTAAAGTGGTACACCATTGACCAGGGGGGTTCTTTTTTTTTCTTTTTCTTTTTTTTTTATTATTACTTAAAATATTTCAAAGAGTAATTGGAACTTTTTTAAAACACTGTGGGACTCGGAACAAACTGTTAAAAATCGGGACTGTCCTGCCAAAAGCGGGACGTCTGGTCACCTTAGGCTAGATAATTCTTTATTGTCCTGTGCATTATAAGATGATTAGCAATACCCTAGACCTGTACCCACTAGATGTCATTAGCAATCCCCCTCCCTGAATTGTGGCATCTAAAAAAAAAAAAATGTCTCCAGATATTTACAGTGGTTCCCTGGGGGATAAAATTGTTCCCAGTTGAGAACCACTATACCCTAGTGACTATTTCCAAAAGTAAACAAACTGCCAAGTTGCAGAACCAGAAAGAACTTTGCCAAGTATAAATCTTCATTCTCCAACATCTAAAAAGGACCTCTACTTCACCTGTTCTAGTGTTTTGTTTTGATATTTATAGTCAGTAGACTTTTCTTACTTCTACTTTAATTTCTTTCTGTAACTTCAGTTTATTCCAACACCTATTTCATTCCACAAAAGATGACTGAATACAACTAGACAGAATGCAACTAGTGTAATCTACTTTGTGAAGTACAATCTGCCTGCAGGTGCCAATTTGAAGGTGAGGAGGGGAGCAGATTCCAAGGGACAAGAATGAAGGCCACTAAATGAATCCATGATTGGCATGACGGGTCCTGGCCTGGGGAAGAGTCCCTGCAGATGGACAACAGGGCTAACTATGAAAGACATTTCAATAGGCTTATCAGAGGAGAGATTCCTCACACTCTGTAAGAACCAGGGAAGAAGCAAAGCCTCCCAAATCTTATGGAGATGCGCCTGGATGTCACTGATACGTTCTAAAATGCACTAATATAGAAATAGCTGATGTAAATGCATTAGAAATATTAACAATTTTCTCTCTCCAGAACAACAAAGTTCTCTTGCTACTCCCCACAAGTTTCTGAGAGCTAGTCTGAGAAGTTGTCAAGACATATACAGTTGATTTTGAAGCTGGCCAAAGTCCAAGTGACAGCAAACACTCCAGCTAAAAATGTCTGGATTCACAGGACAAAGCTCAACAGAAGGACAGAAGTAAAAGACATTTCCACATCATTCTGTTTTCATTTATCTTCTTGTTTTTCTCTTGAATCTTAAAGAAACAGGTTTCTCCTCTGTCACCAAAGCAAAGTTCTTATATTGATTAGAAAACCTAGTCTCTTCAGGTATCTAACTCAACAATCAATCTCACATCTTCAGTTTTTCCCGTCCACAAGCTTGCTCCCTTCCACCTCCAAACCTGTTCTGACTCTGACAAAACACACACACACACACACAAAACACAAAAACCGCTCTTCTTGATAATAACATCCCTTCTGATGAGCATACAACCTCTTTTTCCTTTCACTGATGAACTCTGCAAGTAACTGCTTTCTACCCACCATTCCAAGTCCCTATTCTAAATTCCTTTTTTAATACTATACTCTCAAGAGCTCTCAGTGGCCTTTTTATCGAATCCATTGACACTTACCAGTGTGCCTGCATTCCTCCTCCTCAGTATGTCTTTAGCCTGTCATCACACCAAAACCCACACTGACTTTCTGGGGTCCCCAGGATCAAGTCTCCTTTGTTGCCACTTCCTAAATAAGAGGTTCTCCCCCAATTTCTTGGCGCAGCAAGTTTCTACATCTACATTGTCACCCTAACCTCTGCTTATGCTCCTGTCTTTGAGGCCTCATTTCCCAAAAACAACTCCACCGGATGTCCCTCAATCACCTCCAATTATCCACATTTGAAGCTAACATCACCACCTGCAAAACCAGCTCCTGTCTTCAACCAGACTATGTCAGTGGAAACATGTCAGTCCTCTGCATGCCAACCCAGCTACTTCTGTTTCTTCATGGGCTTAATTTCCTTTTCCCCCTATAAACTAGCTTGTCAACAAATTCATCACATTTCCACCTTTGAAAATGTCTCTCAGTGTTGTCCCTAATTTTCCATCCTTTTTGCCACCAACCCACACCAAGCCTTCCTGCTCCTCACCTCCCCTGGGTCTGGATCACTTTTGCATCTCCCTGGATTATCTCTCTTCTCCACTACATCAGTAATATTACCTCCAGGTTGAACTTTCCAAATACCACTTTCTTCAGGATATGCCCTCACTCAAGAACCTAAATGACTCCCTACTGACCCTGAATCAAATCCAAACACTTCTCTTGGGTTTCCAAGGCTCTTCCCATCTGGCCTTGCCCCACTTACCAATCCTGTTTCCTGTTCCTCCCCAAACTACACTTTCCATTCAGTCAGCCAGAAATCCTCAATGTCAATGCTCCAACCTCCCTGTGCCTTTTGCCCACACAGCTCTTCCCACTCCCCATCCACAGCCCTCCCCAAGGGGGACCCTCAGTTCCACTCCTCTGTAGTTCCGTCAACTTTTTATCTTATAGCACCATAATGTTTAGCAACTAATTAATCTCTGAGAAGTAACTGTCAATCTTCTTTTTAAAGTTCTTCGAGGGCAGAAAGCACTTTGAATATTTTGTTAGTACTCCACAGCATCCTAGACAGCAAAAGGCTTCCAAAAGTTGAAAATCCTGGTTGGCTTTCTATTCCATTTGGTTCCTACTCTCAGTTCTGAGTTTCCATATTTCCCCTTCTCTGCCTCATAACCATAATCAATAAAACTAATGAGACACACTTTCCCAGGCTTGGAACAGAGAATTCCCAGGTAGATGATATGGAGTCCACCAATCTATAAGAATAGTGTGCTGGGGTGGTGTCTGTGTGCGTCCACATGCAGGCAGGGAAGTAAGATTTAAGAATTCTAGCTTAATCAGTTGGTCAAGAGAACTGAAATACCAAAATAATTGGAAGATGACAAGTAAAGAACCAAAATGATAGAATAATTTGAAACACACCTGATTAGAGGCACAATATGCCACAGTTTTGACAAAATAATTGCCAGCCTGGTCTTTGTGCATGCAAAATTTTCCACCAAAAAGAAGGAGGTAATCCTGGCATGGGGCCTTTGAGAACTTGTTTGAAGGTTTTCTCAGTTGTTCAGTTGAATAAATTCATAATGTCCTGATTACCAGGTGTAGTGCTATGTTCCATAGACAGGGGAATCAGAAGGAAGAAGGTTAAGAAATATGGCCTTTTCCGGGCTTAAGAATCCCAGCAAAAGCCCGGGCTAAAGATTGGAAAGGTCAAGAAGCAGAGCACGGAGGGCCAGCCTGCACTCCCTTTTGGAATTGTTACAGGTAATCAATCATTTCGAGCCATATGCATAGAGGTTTTCACATTTCTCTGACTGTAAGTGCACATCAGACCTAGCCTCCCTTCACCACGGCTGCCCAAGGAGGAAAGAATATCCCTACAGGAGTCCCCAGGAGTCTGCTATTCACTCTGTGATTTGAGCCCGGGATAGACAATGTAAGCCTCACGTTGTGTTTTGAAAGGCCCTGGGAAAAGTAACACATTGGACCATTAGAGGCCATTAACACCATCAACACTGTGTGAACTCATTTGTCAGAAATTAGCAAGCCTCCAGAAACTGAGCTTTGCTCCAAGGGCCTGGGACAGAGAACAGACAGGCACCACTGTTTAGGTGGCAGGAAAGGGAAAGGAGTGAACGCCAAAAAATAAAAGTGAGATCTAAAAAAAAAAAAAAAAAAATGGGAAGGCTCCCACTTCAAGAGTTTTCCACAAGCTAAGAAAAGGCAGACTTTTGCCCCAGATGGGAGGCAAGAGGGGTCAGGAAGACCCCCTGATGAATGTTTTCTGGTATCGTTTAGTTCACAGAAATTGGACCCTAGATGGTAGGCTACAAACTCAGGTCAGGTGTGAGATGCTGGCTCCCCACATGCACTTTAGTATCCATGCTTTGGTTCCCAGGGGGAGAAGAGAGAGAGAGAGAGAGGGAGAGGGGGAGGGAGAGAAGGAGAAAGGAAGGGAGGGAGGGAAAGAGAGAGAGAGAGAATATGAATGAATATGAATGTGTGTAGAATCCACCTCTGGGGGGAAGGAAGGAGGGGCAGAGACAAGGCTGAGCCCTAGGAAGCAGGATAGGGTAACGGGCTCCCTCTGCTTTCTCCAGTCCTGGCATCTGCTCCTGCACTCCAGCATTCTCCTTTCCAGACCCACTAGAAAATGAACATAAGGGCCAATCAAGTCTTGACTTCTAAAGCCACAAGTCTCCCCAACAAAACACTCCTAGAGATGACCTCGAGGGCTAGGCGGGGAGGTTAGGAAACAGATGGATGTGCAGAGAGCTTCAGAGCTCTCCTGATCCCTGACCCCACCAGTTCATGTCCTCCAATCCAACTTATGGAAGGAGAGGGCAGAAGCGCCAGTCCCCATAACTTACTGGACTTCGTGGGACAAAGATTCCAGACAAAATGGTTCCAGACCCGGGAGATGGGGAGCAGCTCTATCGAACGAGTTGGCAGAAGCCACAGGTAAAAGGGAGCTGGGGAATCCCTAGCCACCAGGAAAACAGGGCCACAGGTGGTGGAGAAATGCGGGTGGAAGGTGTCTGCTCTGGGAAGGGACTCTGCAGCCAAGGAACAGGAGCGGCTAGAGACCTGGGGGATGGGAGACGGCGAGGCTGCAAACGCTGGGAAGACAAATCTGGGGGCTTTTCAACCCACAGGCGAGCAAAGATCCAGTGGGTGTGCGTGAGGGGGACGCTAACTCACACTTCCAGGAAGGAGTGATTCTCATGAAAAGCTCATCTGCTTCCAGAACTGGAAAAGAGGAGGACAAGGAGGAGGTCCCAGGCGCCCACCGCCCGCCCAGCACGACCTGCCTCTCAAGTCTAAGACGCTGGCTCCCCGCACACACCCGGCTGGACCGTCCTGGGTCCGCCCCGCTCCTCACTGTCAGTCTGCAGCCTCCGGGACTCCGGGTCCCCACGGCCCCCTGGCCGAGATGGGGTGCCCGCCCAGGGTCGCCGGAGCCGGGCTGACAGGCGCTGGGAGGAGGAGGGCGCCGAGGGAGGGGCCGGGGACGCCGGTAGCCCAAGCGGCGCGCTGCCCAGCGATCCCACGGCGCCCCATCCCCGCGCTCCCGGGAAGGCGGCCGCGGGAACCGCCTCCCGCTTCCCCGGCACAGACTCCCCGCAAGTGGGGTGGCCAACGAGGGGCGCCGCGCTCCCAGCCCCCACGCACCCCCGAAACGCGCCCAGGAATCTCGGCAACTCCAGCCCGGACGACGAGGGGGGCGGCCCCCCCAACATGCACCCCGCGGCAACAGCCCCGCGTCCCCAAACTTGTCCGAGACGCCGCGCCCGAGGCGGCGGCCCTGCCCCCGGCCGCCCGCGCCCTGCCCAGCCTACCTGTCCGGAAAAAGGCGTCCACGTCCGAGTCGGCTGCCCCTCCCTCCTCCGCCGCCCCCTCCGGGGGGTTCATGGCTGGGGGAGGGCGTCCGCGAGGAGCCGGGGGCCGGCGGCGCCTGCGGCCGAGGGCTGCCCGGAGCCGGGTGGGCGGAGGGCGCGGGGCGCAGCGGCTGCGGCCGCAGACCCTGCGGACCCCGGGCTCCGAGGGCGGGAGGCTGCGCGGCGGGGCTGGAGCTGGGAGCGCCGAGCCGCCCTCAAGCGGAGGCGCGCGGCGGGCTGGGGGCGCCTGCCGCCGGCTCCCCCATGGCCCCCCTCCCCGGGGGCGCTGGCCGCCTGCGGTCTGCCGGGGCCGGGCCCGGCCGGGGTCCGGGCTGCCTGGGCGCCGCTCCTGCTCGGCCGCGGCCGCTGGCTCTCCTCCTCGCCCGTCCGCCCGTCTCTATTGTTCAGCCCCGCTCGGCTCTCCTCTTTATTTTTCCTCCTCCCTCCCGCCCTCCCTGTCTCTCTGCCTCCTCCCTCCCTCGCTCGCTCGCTCACTCGCCCGCTCGCCCGCTCTCTGGCTCCCCCTCTGGCTCCCGCCGCCGCCGCGGCCGCCTCCCGGCTCCTCCCCCGGCTCCCGCGCCCGGGTCCCGGCCAACAATGAGCGGGCAGCGCCGAGCTCCGATCGGGCTCCGGCCCGGGCCGGCCAAGGACCCCCGGCGGCGCGGCCGCCTCCTCGCCCCGCGGCCCGGCGCCGGCCTCTCGGGGGCCGAGCCGCCCCGAGCTATTGTCCCCGCGGCGCTAGGCCGGCTCCCTGAGCCCCGCAGGGAAGCCCCGCGCGGCGGGCGGCGGGGGGGCGGGGCGCCCGGGGCTCCCAGGTGTGCGAGGGGGGACCCCGAGCTGCTGGTCCGCCTCCGCGGCAGCCGGCTTCCCCGAGCTGGACTGGCCCGTCCCCCGGGGCCGGACTTTTCCTCCCTCCTTCCTGACAGGCTCTCTCCCGTCTTGCTCCCCTCCTGAACCCCGTGCGTTTTCCTCACGACCTCCCCATAGTTCTTTCCTGGCTTTTTCTTCCTTTTTCCCCCTTTTCAGCGCCCCTTTACACATCTCTGCCTGTCTCCGTGAGTCTTTGTCCAGTTCGTTCCTCTTGCGACGTCCCCCTGCCCTTCTCCCCCTCCCCGTGTCACTCTGCTGCCTCCCATGCGTCTCTGTCCTGCCCCGGTACTTGGCCCGTATCTGGGCGCCTCTCTTGGACAGCTGTCAAAACTCCCTAATCCCCGGGGCTCTGTTTTGTTCTTCTTCCTCGTTTGAATGGAGAGATCCAGTTGGCCAGGAGGAGGGAGGTGTTACAGCAAGCTGAATTTCAATTAAAGTGGGGAGAGAGGCTGGAGAGGAATGGGGATGACAGCAAAGAAAGAAAGCAGATGCTGTATGGGGTAATTAATGCAGTGATTGTATTGTGCCAATTGGTTTTTAAGCAATAATTAAACAATAATTAGCCAGTATTCTGTGTATAGTTCCAGTGACTGCAGAGACTATAAAATAGAGGCTCTTTAACCTGAGTACTTAATGTGGTGTGTTGGGGGCTGTTGCTGCTGCCTCATCCAGGCAAA
>PVJC01039821.1:0-16069 GCA_004026665.1 Murina feae | reverse complement strand
AAAAGAGATATAAGTACTAATCTTTGTAAAGCTTTATGTAACTTAAAAAAATGTTAAAAAAAAACAAAACAAAAGAAAACAAAAACAAACAAACAAACAAAAAAGACCCCTAATAGCCATAGCTGTCCTGAGAAAGAAGAACAAATCTGGAGGGATCACAATACCAGATATCAAACTATATTACCAAGCCACGGTTCTCAAAACTGCCTGGAACTGGCAAAAGAACAAACATAGAGACAAATGGAACAGAACAGAAGACCCAGAAATTGACGCACACCATTATACACAATTAATGTTCAACAAAGGAGGCAAGAATATAAAATGAAGTCAGAACAAACTTTTTAATAAATTTTGCTGGGAAATTTGGTCAGATACATGGAAAAACTGAAAATAGATCACTAACTTACACCACACACAAAAACAAACTCAAAATGGGTAAAGAACTTGAATGTAAGATGGGGAGCCATAAAAATCCTACAAGACTCCATAGACAGCAAAATTGCAGCCATATGTCATAGCAATATCTTTACAGACGCAAATCCTAGGGCAAGAGAGACTAAAGAGAAAATAAACAAATGTGATTAAATTGAAATAAAAAGCTTCTGCACAGCAAAAGGAACCATCAACAAAATAACAAGAAAGTCCACTGAATGGGAGAAAATATTTGCCAATGTTATCATTGATAAGGATTTAATCTCCAACATTTACAAGTAACTCATACAACTCAACAAAAGGAAGTAAACAATCCAATAAAAAAAACAGGCAAAAGACCTAAATAGAATCTTTCAAGAGATTCCAGAAAACACATGAAAACATGCTCAAAGTCATTAATAATCTGAGATATGCAAATCAAAACAACAATAAGGTACCACCTAACACCTGTCAGAATGGCTATGGTCAACAAATCAACAAATGACAAGTGCTGGAAAGGATGCAGAGAAAAAGAAACCCTCCTTCACTGTTGGTGGGAATTCAGACTGGTGCAGCCATTGTGGAAAGTAGTATGGCATTTTTGCAAAAATTTAAAAATGGATCTGCCATTTGACACAGTAATACCACTTCTAGGAATATATCCCAAGAAAACAAAAACTCTCATCAGAAAGGATATATGCATCCCTATGTTCATAGCAGAACAATTTACAATAGCTAAGATTTGGAAACAGCCTAAATCAACACATGAATGGATTGGAAAACTATGGTACATTTACACAGTGGAACACTACACTGCTATAAAAAAGAAGGAATTCTTACCATTTACAGCAGCACGAATGGAACTGGAAAACATTATGCTAAGTGAAATAAGCTAGGAAGTGAAAGAAAAACACCATATGATCTTATACATTTATGGATAATAAAGAACACTGCAACGTGATGAACAAAAAGACACAGAAGCAGAGAAGCATGAACAGACTGTCAAATTACAGTGGAAAGCCTGGGGAGTGTTGTGGAGGAGGTAAGAGATCAACCAAAGGACTTATATGCATGGATATAAGCATAACCAATGGACACAAGACACTGGTGGGGTGAGGTGAAGGCATGTGCCAGGAGGTAGGAAAGGCTGCAGGAAGGTCAATGGGAGGAAAAAAGGAGACGTATGTACTACTATCTGCAATACTTTAAACAATGAAATTATTTTTATTTTTAAAAAAGCATCCTGGCAACAAATGAAAATAAAAACACAACAATCCAAAATAGATGGGACACAATGAAAGCAGTCCTGAGGCGGAAGTTCATAGTTCTACAGGCCTATCTCAAAAAACAAGAAAAAATGGTAATAAATTATCTAACCTTGCAACTTAAAGAATTAGAAAGAGAGCAAGGAGTAAGCAGAAAGAAGGAAATAATAAATATCACAGCAGAAATAAAAGAGACTAGTCAAAAAATATATACAAAAGATCAACAAAAACAACAGCTGGTTCTTTGAAAGGATAAACAAGATTGATGATCCTCTAGCCAGTCTCACCAAGACACAAATAGAGAGGACCAAAATAAAAAAAATCAGAAATGAAAAAGGTGAAGTAACACCCGACCCCACAGTCATACAAAGGATTGTAAAAAAAATACTATGAACAACTCTACTCAAATGATCTGGACAACCTTGAGGAAATGGACATATTCCTAAAAAAATACAAACCTCCAAAAGTCAATCAGGAAAAATAAAAAAAATCTGAAAAGGCCTATAACTACTGATGAAATTGAAGCATTAATAAAAAAGCTGGATTGAAAATGGCAGCAGAGTAGGAGGATACTTGTGTGGTCATGCTCCCAAAACAAGCAGGAAATACAACTGAAATATGAAAAGGCTTCCCAAATAATCAACGGAAAATTCACAGGAGAGAACCCTGATACCCAAGGACCAAAGGTGGAGCCAGCATAGAGACTGGTAGGAGGGGCAGGGGCACGAAAGGGCTGGCTGGGAACCCACAGATGGCAACTGAAGTCCCAGAGAGGCATCTCAGCTGGGGGAGGGGGTGCCACTCTGGGATCTAATCCTGGAGCTGGGCTCCCCAGCAGAGAGCACCAAACTGAGAAGGGTACCTACATAACCTCAAGCTGTGAAAGGCAGCGGGGGTGCTGTCTGCCAGGGAGTGGCAGCTGAAAGGTTGGGCACCCTCTTAAGGGGCCAATGCACAAAAATTCCCTGTGGAGCCACACACCTTGTGCTCTGGCAGAGGGAGGGTGAAGTGGACTGGAGCTGTGAGAGCAGACCCAGGACTGGGGACTTGGGGGATAGAGCTTAGAAGGCATACACCTCAACTTTCCTGGGCAGAGTCATTCCCTCACACAGCCAGAGAACATCTTTCCCACATAGACATTTGCCTTGCCTGAGGAATAGACATCCATCCTGCCTGGGGGAAACACAGTCGACACATCCTATTGGAAAACACCTTGCCTGAGGCCACTTAAGAGATTAAAAATAACAAGTAGGGGAAGCTAAGATCCGAGGTTGCTGAACCCAGGGTTGGTCTGACCCCACCAGTCAGATGCCTGGTACCACTCCTGCTGCCTACAACACAAATCCTTTGAGACAGGCTGTTTTTGGAAGCATATACATTCAGGGACCCTGGAAACATGGAATCCAGAGACTAGCTACAAACCCAGGAAAACCGGACCCCCAAGCAGAATGAATACATGGACTCAGATGAGCCCTGCACCTCCTCACAGAAAGGAGAGAGAGAACTACATAACCAGACACCCAGAGAAGGGAAATCATGGGGAGGCAAAGAAATAGCTCTCATATGAAAGAAAAACAGTCATCACCAGAAAAAGAAGTAAACAAAATGGAGGTAAGCAACCTGTCAGAGAAGGAATTCAGAGAAATGGTCATAAGGTGGATGAAAAGAATGGAAGACAAATTCAACAATATGTGTAATAACCAAGAAGAAATGAAAAATAGCATCACTGCTATAAAGTACTCAATAAAAAGCATCAACTGTAGGTTAGAAGAAGCAGAGGATCACATCAGTGAGCTAGAAGACAAGGTAGGAAAAAATACTCAAGCACAGCAGCTTATAGAAAAAAAAATTAAAAAGCAGGAGGAGAGAAGAAGAGAACTTTGGGACAACATAAAAAGAAACAACATCCATGTAATAGGGGTACCAGAAGGAAAGAAAACTGAGCAAGGAATACAAAGCTTTTTGAAGAAATAATAACAGAAAACTTCCCGGACATAGGGAAGAAAAAACTCACACAAATCCAAGAGGCTCACAGGTCCCAAAAAAAAGGAACTCCAAAAGATCAACGCTAAGGCACATTATAATTAAATTGGCAAACACCAATGACAAAGTAAGAATCTTAAAAGCAGCCATAGAGAGACAGAAAATTTCCTACAAAGGATCTCCCATCAGACTAGTGACAGACTTCTCAACAAAAACACATCAGACAAGAAGGGAATGGAATGAAATATACAAGTAATGCAAAGGAATGGTCTGAATCCAAGAATACTGTACCCAGCAAGGCTATCAATCAAAATGGAGGGTGAAATTAGGAACTTCACAGTCAAAAAAGGACTAAGGGCTTTTGTTACCACCATACCAGCAATGCAAGAACTGTTAAAGGGTCTGCTGTAAAAAGAAAAAAAAGGAAACTAAGAAGTAAGACAGGAATAAAGAATAAAAATGGCGACAAACAAGTATCTATCAATAATAACTTTAAATAAAAATGGATTAAATTCCCCAATCAAAATACAAAGGGTAACTGAGTGGATAAGAAAACACAACCCATATATCTGATGTCTACAGGAAACCCACCTCAGAAAAAAAGATGCACACAGACTGATGGTGAACGGATGGAAAAAGGTTTTTCAGGTGAATGGAAATGAAAAAAAAGCTGGGGTAGCAATACTTATATCTGGAAAATTGGATCTCAAAGTGAAAGACATAAAAAGAAATAAGGAAGGCCACTTCATGATACTAAAGGGAGCAATCCAACAAGAATAAATAACTATGGTAAACATATACACACTCAATATAGGAGCACCCAAATACATAAAAAACCCTCTAGAGGATATCAAGGGAGAAATTAATAGCAATACAATTATAGTAGGAGGACTTTCATACCCCATTATCACCACTGGACAAATCCTTTAAACAAAAAATCAGCAAAGAAACAGCAATCCTAAATGACTAACTAGATCAGATGGACTTAATTGACATATTCAGAACACTTCACTCCAAAGCAACAGAATATACATTCTTCTGAAGTACACATGGGTCATTATCAAAGACAGACCATATATTGGGCCACAGGCAAAGTCTCTTCAAATTCAAGAAGATAGAAATCATATCAAGCATCTTCTCAGATCACAATGGCATAAAACTGGAAATTGCCTACAATAAAAACAATCCAAAAAAATCAAACACATGGAGACTAAATAGCATGCTATTAAACAATGACTGGGTTACCGGAGAGATCAAAGAAGAAATAAAGAACATCATTGCAAAAAATTACAATAAAAACACAACAATCCAAAACATGTGGGACACATCGAAAGCAGTCTTGAGAGAGAAGTTCACAGCTCTACAACCTACTGCAAAAAACAAGAAACAATGATAATAAATTACCTAACCCTACAACTCAAAGATTTAGAAAGAGAGCAACAAGAAAAGCCCACTGTAATCAGAAGGAAGGAAATTATGATCACAGCAGAAATAAACGACAGAGAGACCAAAAAAACAATACAAAAGATAAACAAATCCAAGCGCTGTTTCTTTGAAAGGATAAACAAGATTGATGAACCACTAGCCAAGCTCAGCAATAAGCAAAGAGAAAGGACCCAAATATAATCAGAAATGAAAGAGGAGAAATAACAACAGACCCCACAGAAATACAAAGGATTGTTCAAGAATACTATGAACAACTCTATTCCAACAAACTGGACAACCTGAAGAAAATGGACATATTCCTAGAAAAATACAACCTTCCAAAACTGAATCAGGAGGAATATAAAAATCTCAATAGGCAAATAACTATGGAAGAAATTGAAGCAGTCATCAAAAAGCTCGCTCCAAACAAAAGCCTCCAACAACCAAAAGCCCGGGGCCAGACGGCTTCACAGGGGAGTTTTACCAAACATTCAAGGAAGAACTAAAACCTATCCTCCTCAGACTAGTCCAAAAAAATTCAAGAGAAATGAATACTTCCAATCTCATTCTATGAAGCCAGCATTACCCTAATACCAAAACCAGATAAAGACAACATACTGAAAGAGAATTACAGGCCAATATCCCTCATGAACATAGAAGCCAAAATCCTGAACAAAATCCTAGCAAATCAGATGCAGCAGTACATCAAAGAGATCATACACCATGGCCAAGTAGGATTTATCCCAGGGATGCAAGGCTGGTACAATATCCGCAAATCAATAAATGTGATACATCACATAAACAAATTGAGAGATAAAAACCACACAGTCATATCAATTGATGCAGAAAAAGCATTTGATGAAATTGAACACCCATTTTTGGATAAAAAAGCTACGCAAGGTGGGAATAGAAGGATCACACCTCAACATAATAAACGCCCTATGTGACAAACTCACAGCCAACATCATACTTAATGGGCAAAAACTAAAACCATTTCCCCTTAGAACAGGAACAAGACAGGGATGCCCACTCTCACCACTCCTGTTCGACATAGAACTGGAAGTATTAGCCATTGCAATTAGACAAGAAGACGAAATAAAACACATCCAAATTGGAAAAGAAGAAGTAAAACTGTCATTATTCACAGATGATATGATATTGTACATAAAAAACCCTAAAGACTCCATCAAAAAATTATTAGACCTAATAAATGAATTCTTCAAAGTAGAAGGATACAACATTAATGCCAAGAAATCTATGGCATTTCTATACACCAATAGTGAACTTACAGAAAGAGAGACTAATAAAGCAATCCCATTTACCATCACACCACAAAAATTAAGATACCGAGGAATAAACTTAACTAAAGAGGTAAAAGACTTCTACTCAGAAAACTACAGGGCATTGAAAAAAGAGATAGAGGAAGACATAAACAGATGGAAGAACATACCATGTTCGTGGATTGGTAGAATCAATATCATTAAAATGTCCATACTTCCCAAAGCAATCTATGAATTCAATGCACTCCCATTTAAAATCAATGGCATATTTCACAGACCTAGAACAAACTCTCCAGAAATTCATCTGGAATAAAAAAAAGACCCCGAATAGCTGCAGTGATGCTGAGAAAGAAGAACAAAGTAGGACGGATGTCAATACCTGATATCAAGGTGTATTATAAAGCCACTGTTCTCAAAATGACCCGGTACTGGCACAAGAATAGACATATAGATCAAGGGACTAGAATAGAGAACCCAGAAATTGATCCGAACCAATATGCTCAATTAATATTTGACAAACTAGGCAAGAACATACAATGGAGTCAAGACAGTCTCTTCAATAAATGGTGTTGGGAAAATTGGACAGATACATGCAAAAAATGAAACTAGACCACCAACTTATACCATACACAAAAATAAACTCAAAATGGATAAAGGACTTAAATGTAAGATGGGTAACCATAAAAATACTAGAGGAATACAAAGGCAACAAAATCTCCAACATATGCCAAAGCAATTTCTTCACTGATAAACGTCCTAGGGCATTGGAAACTAAAGAGAAAATAAACAAGCAGGACTACATCAAAATAAAAAGCTTCTGCACAGCAAAAGAAACCATCAACAAAACAACAAGAAAGCCCACTGCATGGGAGAACATATTTGCAATATTATCTCTGGTAAGGGTTTAATCTCGAACATTTATAGGGAACTCATACAACTTAACAAAAGGAAAATGAACAACCCAATCAAAAAATGGACAAAGGACCTAAACAGACACTTTACAAATGGGACATTCAGAAAGCCAAGAGACATATGAAAACATGCTCATAGTCACTAATCATCTGAGAGATGCAAATCAAAACAACAATGAGGTACTATCTCACACCTGTTAGAATGGCTATCATCAACAAATCAACAAACGACAAGTGCTAGAGGGGATGCGGAGAAAAAGGAACACTCGTGCACTGCTGGTGGGTATGCATACTGGTGCAACCACTATAGAAGATAATATGGCGTTTCCTCAAAAACTTAAAAATGGAACTGCTATTAGACCCAGTGATCCCACTTCTAGGAATATATCCCAAGAAACCAGAAACACCAATCAGAAAGGATATATGCATCCCTATGTTCATAGCAACGCAATTCACCATAGCTAAGTTTTGGAGACATCCTAAGTGCCCATCAACAGATGAATGTATTAGAAAACTGTGGTATATTTACACAATGGAAAACTATGCTGATGTAAAAAAAGGAATTCTTACCATTTGCAACAGCATGGATGGAACTGGAGAACATAATGCTAAGTGAAATAAGTCAGTCAATGAAAGAAAAATACCACATGTCCTCACTCATCTATGGATAATAATAACCATTATAAACTGGTGAACAAAAATAGATACAGAGGCAGAGCAGCATCAAACCGACTGTCAAATTACAGCAACAAGGACAGGGAGGGTTGGTGGTGGGGTAACAGATCAGCCAAAGGACTTTTATGCATGCATTTAAGCATAACCAATGGACACAAAACACCTGGGGGTAGGGGAGGCGGGGGGGAAGGTCAGGGGAAAAAAGAGATATATGTACTAATCTTTGTAAAACTGTATGTAATAAAAAAAATTCAAAAAAGAAAAAGATACCAACAGCATATTTCAAAGATCTAGAATAAACTCTCCAAAAAGTCATGTAGAGTAACAAAAGTCCCTGATTAGCTGCAGCATTATTGAGAAAGAAGAACAATATTGGAGAGATTACAATACCAGATATCAAGCTGTGCTACAACGCCACTGTACTGAATACTGCCTGGTACTGGCACAAAAACAGACATATAGACCAATGGACCAGAACAGAGAACCCAGGTATTGACCCAAGCCTTTATGCTTAATTAATATTTGACAAAGGAGGCAAGAACATACAATTGAGTCAAGACAGTCTCTTCAATAAATGCTGTTGGGAAAACTGGACAGATACATGAAAAAAATTAAATTAGAACACTAATACCATACAGAAAAATAAATTCAAAATGGACAAAGGACTTAAATGTAAGTCGGGAAACCATAAAAATCTGAGAAGAATCTATAGGCAGCAAAATATCAGACATATGTCATAGCAATTTCTTTACTGATATAGCTCCTATGGCTATGGAAACTAAGGAGAAAATAAATAAATGGGACTACATCAAAATAAAAGCTTCTGCACAGAAAAAGAAACCATCAACAAAACAACAAGAAAGCTTACTGAATGGGAGAACATATTTGACAATGTTATCTTTGATAAGTGTTTAATTTCCAAAATTTACAGGGAACTCATACAACCTAACAAAAGGAAGATAAACAATCCAATCAAAAAAATGGGCAAAGGACCTAAACAGACACTTTTCAAAAGAGGACATACAGAAGGCCAAGAGACCTATGAAAACATGCTCAAAGTCACTAATCATCCGAGAGATGCAAATCAAAACAATAATGAGGTACCACCTCACACCTGTCATAAAGGCTATCATCAACAAATCAACAAACAAGTGCTGAAGAGAATGCAGAGAGAAAGGAACCCTCGTTCACTGCTGGTGGGAATGCATATTGGTGCAGCCACTGTGGAAAACTATGGTGTTTCCTCACAAAATTAAAAATGGAACTTCTATTTGACCCAGTAATCCCACTTCTAGGAATGTCTCCCAAGAAATCAGAAATACCAATTAGAAAGGATATATGCATCCCTATGTTCATAGCAGCATAATTTACCATAGCTAAGATTTGGAAACAGCCTAAGTGCCCATCAGCAGATAAGTGGATTATAAAACTGTGGTACATCTACACAATGGAATTATATGCTGCTCTAAAAAAGAAGGAATTCTTACCATTGCAACAGCTTGGATGGAACTAGAGACCATTATGCTGAGCGAAATAAGCCAGTCAGAGAAAGATAAATATCCCATGATCTTTATCCTTTGTGTAATATAATAAACACCATAAATTGATGAACAAAAATAGAATAAGAGTCATAGAAGCATCGAACAGACTGTACAACCTATGAGAAAAGGCATGGGGGTGAGGAGGTAAGAGATCAGCCAAAGGACTTGTATGCATGCATAGGAGCAGAACCAGTAGACACAGAGAGTAGGGGGTGAGGGCTTGTGATTTGGGGAGGGAGTGGCGGGCAGAGGTCAATGTGGGAAAAAGGAGACTCATGTAATACTTTAAACAATACAGAATTTAAAAATAAATTAAGAATAGATTTACCATATGACATAGAAATTCTACTTCTGATAGCATATACAAAGGAACGGAAAACACCAACTCAAAAGAATATCTGTATTTCTCCCCAAAATGTTTATAGGAGCATATTTATAATAGCCAGGACATAAAAACAACTTTAAGTGAAATATTATTCAACCATAAAAATGAAGAAATCCTACCATTTGTCATAATGTGGATGGACCTTATAATATCACTCTAAGCAAAATAAGTCAGTCAGAAAAAGTTAAGCATCATATGATTTGACTCATACTATATAATAAAAAGCTAATATTAAAATAAACCAAACAGCAGAACAACCAAACAACCAGTCTCTATCAGGGGGCATGCGTTGAACATGGTGGGCTTGAGCAGCAGGCAGCAGAGCACGGAACATGGCAGGCATCAGCTGCAGCAGGATGGTGGAGCAGGTGAGCAAGGATGCCAGACCAAGGTGGGGCACCGGTCACTGTCATCGGGGCAAGCCTCTGGTGGTTACTGAAAATTCTTTGCTTCCACATGCTGCAGTCCCACCTGGCACTTGCACCTGCTGCTGGTGCTGGAACCATTGCTCACACCAGCTGCTGGCACCCAGCACTGGCCCAGATCCCTCAGTGCTGTCAGTGGATGTGAGTGGCAGCTGCTAGCCCTGATTGCCCCTGAGAGCTTCTCCACCTCCCCCTGCTCCTGAGGAGTGATTGGGGCAGCAGCTGCTGCTTTTATAAGGTGACCAGACATCCCGCTTTTGGCGGAACAGTCCCGATTTTTAACAGTTTGTCCCGCGTCCCACAGCGTTTTAAAAAAGTCCCAATTACTCTTTGTAATATTTTAAGTAATAATAAAAAAAAAAGAACCCCCCTACACTCGGTCAATGGTGTACCGCTTTAAATCTGGTCACTTTATGCTTGTACCTACTGCTGGCGCCAACCCTGCTCACACCCATTGCTGGCGCTGACTCCAATAGCTCCATGGTGTGAGCTGGGCCAATACAGTCAGCACGTGGGAGTAGCAGTGGTGGGAGCAGAGCTGCTGGCAGACAGAGGACTGGGGGCCATGGTGGGAGGGGCCGGTAAGGGGTGTGGAGGATGGGCTGAGACCCACCTCTGTGTCCACTGCAGCTTCACAGCCCATAGTTCCTTTCAAGGTGTACAAATTCATGCACTGGACCTCTAGTCTATTTATATAATGAAAGAATATGCAAATTTGTCCTCTTGGTAACAACCGGCTGGAGTATAATGACCAACTGGAACATGCTGCATGAGGCCGGGGGATGTGAGGCTGTGCCAAATAAAATAAAATGCATTCACAATGCCCTAAAGCACAAACACTGCAGTAGGTAACTCAATGCAGGTTATTGTGTAATCACAATGATTACACAATAAACTTATTTTCACCAAAAAAAGTAACATCTTCACTTAAAGATGCCCCAGTAAGACTGCAGAGGCTTTCATCTGTCCCTTTCTGCACTGAAGACAACAGGGTTCAAGGAGGAAAGGCTCCAATTTCATTTTCTCAGCACCCAGGTAGGAGGCCTCCTTGGGGTGGCTTTCCCCTCCAAGCCCTGCGCAAGACAGATGCTCTGGACCAGGAGCCCCAAAGGGCAGCAGAGCAAAGTGCTTCCCTTCAGGACACCGCTCTCCCTGGGAGCCCAGCTGGTGCTGAGCGTGCTCTCCCTGGGAACCTGGAAATCCGCCTCTCAGGACAACTGTGCAGCAGCAGGGCATGGTGAGCCATGGAAGGGCAACCTACCCATGCTGCACGCAGCTGCCTTAGTTGAAGTCATCCTCAATGGAGGACCAGAGTAGTGGGGATTTGGAATCTGCCATGTTGGCAATGGAACCTCAGTAGTCCTGCAGGTCCAATCTCTGGAGAATGGGCCAGGCACCAACAGACCAGCACCACTCACAACAATCCTAACAGTGCTGCTGGCCTCCTGGAAGTTGGCCTCAGGCACCGAGGCCACTTCCCTTCCCTAGACATTCCACAAGGAAGAAACAATATAGAAGCAGCTGCCAGGTGGCTTCTGACAACCAGCATGAATGTCAGCTGGATGGATCTGGATCCTGGGCTGGCAAGGGCACCACACTGCCTACCCAGAGGGCTGATCACATCCCATCCCCCCACTGCCTCCTCGGGGCCCCACCTGTGCACAAATTCATGCACCCAGCCTCTAGTGTGGTATATAAACCTGAAACTCATAGACACAAACAACAGTATTGTGGTTACCAGAGGGAAAGGGGGTGGGGGATAGTAAAGGGTAAATGTGGCCAAATATATGGTGATGGAAGATGACTTGACTATGGGTGGTAGGCACACAGTGCAATATACAGATCATGGACCATAGAGATGTACACTTGAAACCTATATGATCTTATTAACCAATGTCACACCAATAATTTTTTAAAATATATTTATATTGAATTCACAGAGGGAGAGAGAGAGAAACATCAATGATGAGAGAGAATCCAGATCAGCCACTCCTGTAGGCCCCCCTACTGGGGTTTGAGCCTGCAACCCGGGCATGTGTCCCCAACTGGAATTGAACCTGGGACCTTTCAGTCTGCAGGCCAATGCTCTATCGACTGAGCCAACTGGCTGGGCAATAAATTTATTTTTTTAAAGAAAAAGTATTTTATCCTTGTGATGAGAACTCCTAGGATTTACTTTCTTAGCAACTTTCATATATAGCATACAACACTGTTAACTATAGTCATCATGTACATTATATCCTTAGTACTTATAACTGTAAGTTTGCACCTTTTGACCATATTCCTCCACTTTCCCTTCCCTTCCCAACCTTCTGCCTCTGGTAAACATAAGTCTGATCTCTTCTTTTATGAGTTTCCTTTTTGTTGTTGTTCTGCTTTAGATTTGACACATGAGTTAAAATTTTTGTCTTTCTCTGACTTATTTAACTTAGCATTAATGCCTTTAAGATCCATTATTCATGTTATTGCAAATGGTAGGATTTCCTCATTTTTATGGCTGAATAATATTTCACTTAAGTTGTTTCCATATCTTGGCTATTGTAAATATGCTTCTATAATCATCGTGGGGAGGGGTGCAGATAGTCTTTCAAGTTAGTGTTTTTATTTCCTTTTGATATATTCTCAGAAGTAGAATTGCTAAATCATAAGGTAGCTATATATATTTTTTAATTTCTTGAGCTTATTCTTTACTGTTATCCATAGTGGCTATACCAATTTAAATCTACAAGCTGCCAAGTGATGCTGATGTTGCTATATATTGAGTAGCAAAGGTCATTCTAGGAAAATTTCTATGAAGGCAAAAAATGCTGTCTCTTTTGCTCACTAGTGTACTCTAGTAACCTAGCAGAGTGTCTGGCCTACAGTAATTGTCCCTCATTAAATTTTGTTAAATGAATTTATGAAATAATGACCATGACTTTATCTAATAAATGGCTAAAGAATCACTTCCTTCTAAAAAATGTATGTTTGAACCTGACCCTATAATAATTGTTTCTTTAGCTTTTGCTTACTCATGCATTTCTTACATCTATCTCTATTAAGAGCAACAATGGTTTTCAATAACACATTTTATCATCAAAGTTTTGTTAGCATATTCAGAAATAATATCAAGGGCACAGGATATGTTTCTAGCATGGCCTCCCTCATGATCTCATTAATGAGTGCTCTTGTGATGTTTTGGCTTTTGATTTTCTTTCTGCGGTTCTTGGGTTCTAGAATAAATATGTTAAAAGTATGTCTGAAAAAAGTTAGCAAAGTACACAGAAATTCACCTAGCCAGCATGCCTCAGTGGTTGAGCATTGACCTAAGAACCAGGAGGTCAGGATTCAATTCCCAGTCAGGGCACATGCCTGGGTTGCAGGATCCATCCCCGGTGGGAGGTGTATAGGAGGCAGCCAATCGATCATTCTATCATTGATGTTTGTATCTCTCTCTCCTTCTCCCTTCTTCTCTAAAATCAATAAAAAAATATTTTTTAAAAATACAGAACTTCACAAAAGAGGGACTATAAATACCTTTTAAGCACGTGATGACAATTCAATCTTTAATAATGACATACACTGTTGGTGGGAATATAAAGTTATGCAATATTTTTGGGAAGCAATTTAGTGACAGATATCACAAACTTCAATTTATTCTTTAGATTTTACTTTAAAAAGACATCCAAAATACAATCTAGCAATTCCATTTCTGGGTATTTACCCATCCTATATAATAAAAGGGTAATATGCAAATTGACCCTAACAGCAGAATAACTGGGAATGACTGGTCACTGTTACACACACTGACCACCAGGGGTCAGACACTCAATGCAGGAGCTGCCCCCTGGTGGCCAGTGCACTCCCAAAGGGGGATCTCTGCTTAGCCACAAGCCAGGCTGATAGTAGCCAGCACAATGGTGGTGGCAGGAGACTCTTCCACCTCCTCAGCAGTGCTAAGGATGTCCAACTGCAGCTTAGGCCTGCTCCCCTCTGGCATGCGGACATCCCCCAAGGGCTCCCAGGCTGCCAGAGGGATGTCTGACTGCCAGCTTAGGCCCAATTCCCCGGGAAGCGGGCCTAAGCCAGCAAGTGGACATCCCCTGAGGGGTTTCAGACTGCGAGAGGGCACAGGCCGGGCTGAGGGACCCCCTCTGAGTGCAGAAATTTTTGTGCACCGGGCCTCTAATAATAAAAGTGTAATATGCTAATTAGACCAGACGTCCTTCCATACGTCCTTCCAGACAACCTTTTGGATGTAGGCAGGGCCACGAGGGAAGGCTGGGTCTCGGGTGCCAGAGGGAAGCTGGTGCAGGCAGCTGAGGGAAGGAAGGCCTACACTTGCATGAATTTCATGCATCAGGCCTTTAGTATTTTAATAAAAATATAAAGATTTATGACAAAAATGTTGACCAGTTTTATTATAATGGCAAAATAAAAATGATTTTCCTAAATGTCTAACAATAGGGAAGTGATTAAATAAATAATAGTACAACCATTAAAATGGTTATTATATAGCCATCAAAAATGTTTACAAATAATTTAAATGATGTGAGGGAATGTTTAAGTAAAAAGAATGTCCATGAAAAATGGAGAATGAAATTGTTTATCAGTATTATCTCAATTAAATGAGAGCAATATGGAGAGAAGAAATTCACTGAAATTATAACACTAGTTATCTAAAGTATTGGAGAGGAGTTACTGATGATTTTTAATATGTTTTGAAGTTTACTACAACAAATGTTACTTCTATAATCAGAATAGAACTTTATTTAAAGAACATCATTCTCTTTAATTAAGGTGTTGCTGTAGTCTCTACATTTTCCTTATACATTATTTTCATCTCCCTCCCCAACTAATTTGTGGGTAACAGTTTCTACTTAGCATAATACCATTTAGAGCCACCTTTGTTGTTGCAAATGGCAAGATTTCATTCTTTTTTATTGGTGTGTAATATTTCATTGTATAATAATATATATCTTCTTTATCCATTCATCTATTAAATGGACACATGGGCTGCTTTCATACCTTAGCTATTGTAAATAATGCTGCAAATGGAACTGGACCACTCTTATACCATGTACAAAAATAAACTCAAAATATGTTAAGTTTTAAATGGAAGACATGAAACCACAAAGCTCCTGGAAGAAAACAGAGGAAGTAAATATTTGACAAAAGTCTGAATAATAATTTTTCTGATACATCCCCTTGAGCAAGGGAAACAAGAGCAAAAATAAATAAAAAAGATTACATCAAACTAAAATGCTATTGACCGGGAGAATATATTCACCATGGATATATTTGAAAGAGGTTGATAGCCAAAATATAGAAGAAACACATACAACTCAATAATAATAATAATAAAAATATGATTTAAAAAAAATAGGCAGAGACCCTGACTGGTTTGGCTCAGTGGATAGAGCACTGGCCTGCAGACTGAAAGATCCCAGGTTTGATTCCAGTCAAGGGCATGTACCTTGGTTTCAGGCACATCCCCAATGAGGGGTTTGAAGGAGGCAGTTGATCGATTTTTCTCTCTCATCGATGTTTCTAACTCTCTATCTCCCTCACTTCCTCTCTGTAAAAAATCAATAAAATATATTTAAAAATTGGCAGAGGACATAAAAAGAAATCTTCAACTGCCCATGTTATAAAATATATATATACTAGAGGCTCAGTGCATGGAATTTGTGCATGGGGGGACAGCCCTCAGCTCAGCCTGTATCTTTTCTAATCCAGGACCCCTTGGGAGATGTCTGACAGTTTAGGCCCGATCCTGGGGATCGGGC
>PVJC01039820.1:0-15255 GCA_004026665.1 Murina feae | reverse complement strand
ATAACTGCAGAATCTCAGCCCCTCCCCAGAACTACTCACTTAGAACCTGAAGTTCTAACTAGATCCCCATGTGCTTCATGTAAAATTGATGTTTGAGAAGACTGCAGTAACACGTCTTCTTCTGTTACCCTGGGGTAGAAAGAATGTCAGAGGCAAGATCTGTAACAGACCATGGCTTTTCCCTTTTCAGGAAAGCTTCTGGTAACTGTGGATGACAATCAAGAAGATGGTTCAGTACTTCTGACTTGTAACGTGGAAGGCAAAGAGATCAAGTGGTTCAAAGATGGGAAGGAAATAGCTACTACAAATGGAAAAACGTGGAACCTGGGAAGTAGTTTGAAGGACCCTCAAGGGACATATTGGTGTCAAGGATCAGTGAGCAATTCACAATCACTCCAAGTGTATTATAGAAGTATGTGACCCCCTTTGGTTTGCTTGCTGTGAAATTAAGCGGTACTTGCTGTTGGTGATTTTCTGTATGGGATGAGTGAAAAGTAGATGCTGAAGAGTGATAAAATGGATGCTAAACATCCAGTTCTCTTCATCTCAACTTGCCTCTCTTTGAAAATAACAAGACAGTTCCCAGCTTCTTTTTTTTTTAATATATTTTTATTGGTTTTAGAGAGGAAGGGAGCAGGAGAGAGAGATAGAAATATCAATGATGAGAGCAAATCATTGATCGACTGCCTCCTGCACACCCCCTACTGGGGACCAAGCTCACAACGCAGGCATGTATGTGCCCTTGACCAGAATTGAACCCGGGATGCTTCAATCTGCAGGCCGACGCTCTATCCACTGAGCCAAACCAGCTAGGGCTCCACCAGCTTTTTGGTAAAACATAGCCAGTCCCCAAAGACTGGCTTACCTTTGTGTGGGCCCCCTGGACTGGAGCAGTTAGCAATTTATATAAAATAAATTAGGGTGGGTAGGGGAGACAAGAGATGACAAGGTGAGCAGCAGTAAGATGTAGAAGGCAACTGAGCACAGGGAAGGGGATCTGGCCTGTCTCCTGTGTCACATAGTTCCCGGCAGTAAGACTATGTGGGCTTCTCCAGGACTTTGGGAAGTGAGAGAAACATCAAGAAGCATTGCATTTAGTCCAAGGATGTTCCCAGGCCATTCCCTTGCCACACAGCCCACAGAGGGAGCCGTCTGTTGCCCTAGCTAGACAAAGGCATTATTGTTGGTAGACAGGAGAGAAGGATCCAGAAAAACAACTTTCACACCCTGAAGTAGACTCATCTCTCCTTTCCTCACAGTGTGTCAGAACTGCATTGAGCTGAACGCATCCACTATGACTGGCTTTGTCTTTGCCGAGATCTTCAGCATTTTCTTCCTTGCTGTTGGGGTGTACTTCATTGCTGGACAGGAAGGAGTTCGCCAATCAAGAGGTAAAAGAATGTTCTTAGATGAGATATGGGACCACTTGGGGCCCGCAGCTTTCTTCCAACCAAAATAGCCCCGAGAGAAGAGCCTGCGTTGGTTGGTACCTGCTGGTGAGGCCCTCTCTGTGGCCAGAAGGGACGCCTAGTGTTTTCACAGTATACTTACCTGTCTCAAGATCCAACTCCCCTGATTCATCCCCTGTGGTTTTTAGAAAACTCTTTATTGAAGTAAAACCTACATACAGAAAAGTGCATGAATCACAAGCAAACAGATCGATAAGATTTAATAAAGTAAGCACACCCATGAATCTAGCACAGTTTAAGAAAGGATATTACCAACATCTTAGAAGTCCCCCTTATGGTCACTTCCAGACTCTCTCTATCCCCAAAAGTGAGCACTGTGCAGACTTACAACACTGATTAATTTTGTCTGTTTTTGCGCCTTATGTAAATGGATTCATAAAGTAAGTACTACTGTGTGTGACTTCTTTTACTCAATAATATGCTTGTGATAGCCACTCATATTCATATATATATATATATATATACATTTTTTTTATTATTATTGAGTTCAGAGAGGAAGGGAGAGGGGAAAAGAGACAGAAACATCAATGATGAGAGAGAATCATTGATTGGTTGCCTCCTGTACACCCTCCACTGGGGATGGAGCCCACAACCTGGGCATGTGCCCTGACCAGGAATCGAACTGTGACCTTCTGGTTCATAGGTTGATGCTCAACCACTGAGCCACACCAGCCAGGCATCCACTCATATTCTTTACATAGGTGTATTTCACTAATTCATATTGATTTTTAGTATTCCATTGTGTGACTATAACCCAATTTATCATCCTCTCTACTGTGTGTGTGTGTGTGTGTGTGTGTGTGTTTGTGTTGTTTATCTTTTGTGCAGCTTCAGACAAGCAGACCCTGTTGTCCAATGACCAGCTCTACCAGGTAAGGGAATAAGGAATGACAAACATTGCTACAATAAATGGTGGTTTAACATTTTGAAATGGAAGTGGGGGCAAGTTATTTGGAAGATACTAGATAGATAAGAAACTGCTTAGGATATGCCAGATGATTGCATAGTTATCCCTCTGGGTGGAAAGGATGAAATAAGAAGAAGGGTTCTGCTGGTGGGAATGCAGACTGGTGCAGCCACTATAGAAGACAGTATGGAGTTTCCTCAAAAAATTAAAAATGGAACTGCCTTTTGACCCTGTGATCCCACTTCTGGGAATATATCCCAAGAAACCAGAAACACCAATCAAAAAGGATATATGCACCCCTATGTTCATAGCAGCACAATTCACCATAGCTAAGATTTGGAAACAGCCTAAGTGCCCATCAGCAGATGAATGGATTAGAAAGCTGTGGTACATCTACACAATGGAATACTATGCTGCTGTAAAAAAGAAGGAATTCTTACCATTTGCAGCAGCATGGATGGAACTGGAGAGCATTGTGCTAAGTGAAATAAGCCAGTCAGAGAAACATAAAAATCACATGATCTCACTTATTGAAGGATAATAAAGACCATTATAAACTGATGAACAAAAATAGATACAGAGGCAGAACAGCATTGAACAGACTGTCAAACTACAGCAGGAAGACCGGGGAGGGAGTTAAGAGATCAACTTGTGGGGGAGTTAAGAGATCAACTGAAGGACTTGCATGCATGCATATAAGCATAATCAATGGACACAAGACACTGGGGAGTAGGGGAGGCCGGGGGAAGGTCAAGGGGGGGGGGAGGGGATACATATGCAATAATCTTTGTAATACTTTAAGCAATAAAACAAAATTTAAAAAAAAGAAATAAGGAGAAGGGTTGAGAGAGGTTGAGCTGAGGATCTAGTGAGCAAAATCCAAGAACACTCACTCCGGGAGGGAAAGCCTCCATCTGCTCATCCTCTTTCTGCCGCCAGGATCACAAAGCACCCACTTCAAAGCCTTGCATATAAAAAGCACTCAGTACACATGCATCTTACTAATTCACGAAGGATGGGGGAATTGCGCTTATGACCATGCTGTCCTTTTAGCCCCTCAAGGATCGCGAAGATGACCAATACAGCCACCTTCAAGGAAACCAGCTGAGGAGAAATTGAGCTCAGGACTCCGAGGAGCTGGGTCCTACACCATTTCCAAGGCAGTGGCTTCACATTCCCTGCCCTCCCACTGTGCCAAGTCTGTCTCCTTTCCCCAAGCAGCTGTGAAGACCAGGAATGGGGTGTAGGCTGACTGGGGAGGCCCGTTTCTAAAAGCACAGGGGCTAGTGCTAATTTTCTTGACCTGAAAAATATGAAAGCTGTGTATATCTTTAAATCCTTTCAGAAGAGGAATGCTACACCCTTTACAATCTGGGACCCCCTCAGGGGATGTCCAACAGGAAACCGGCCTAAGTCGGCAGTCGGACATCTCTCTCACAATCCAGGACTGCTGGCTCCCAACTGCTCACCTGCCTATCTACCCGATTCACACCCCCTAACCACGCCTCTGCCAGCCAGATCGACACCTAACTGCTCCCCTGCTGGCCCTGTCGCCCCCAACTGCCCTCCCTCCCCTGCTGGCCTGATCGCTCACAACCGCCCTCACCTACTGACCATCTTTGTGGTGGCCATCTTGTGACCACATGGGGGTGGCCTTCTTGTGTGAGGGCATGATGGTCAATTTGCATATTGCTATATAAATGTTTCTCAACATCCACACTATTAACATTTTGATTTACTTGTATATATAAATGCATAACCCATGGATGCAGACAGTGGGGTGGTAAGGGCCTGGGGTGGGGGGCGAGGAGTGGCGACCTGAAGCGGGTAGATGCGGGGGAGGGGAACATATGTAATACTTTCAACCATAACGATTTAAAAAAACAAAAATATTTGGTCTAGGTAATTCTTGTGGTGAGTGTACTGTCTTGTGCTTTGTAAGGTTTTTAGCAGCCGCCCTGGCCTCTAGTCACCAGAGGTCAGCAGTATCCCCATTTTGACAACCAAAATTATCTCCAGATATTGCAAGTGTCCCCTCGGGGGCAAAATCACTCTTAGTTAAGAACCACTGATCTATATTAGCTTTTCAATCAACCTATCAGTCAATCAATCAGAAGTTTCAATCAGGAAAACAGGGCCCAAGCATTATTTGGTTTTCTGAACCAACTAATTTTTTTTAATCCAGATATTCTTAAGTGGATAAATTAGATAAAAGTTACTAAGAAGAGGTGAGGTCACTTAAAATGAATGCATTTTATAGCAAATTATACCTCAATACAATTATTTTTTAAAAGACATTTTTACAACATTCGTCATTGCAGCATTCATTGTATGAGCACGAGATTGAAACTAACTGAAATCTCCATCACATCAAATACAACACAGCTTACAAGATTTAGTTAAGACTTTAAAATTACTGTTTCACATCAAAATTATAACCACATCATAATTATAACAAAACTACAGAACAACCATCATTCAGAATCAATGAGTTCCACTGCCTGTAAAAACTAGCAAGGACTGGCTAAATGAGATGGAGTGCTGCTGAAGGGCCCATGCACCGACTTACACAGACTCACTTGCTCAGAATTCCAGCAGTGGGGCAACAGCTGGGAAAGACCCCAGGGACACAGGGGGAGGACTGAAGTGTGCGGCATCAGGGCCAGGGCTGGAGGGGCAGCCTTTTCCCAGACAGAAGTGCTGGCCGAGGCCATTGTTCCTTTGTTGAGCCCTCCCCCAACAGAGCAGGCTGGCAGGCACCATATCTGAGACGCCTTCAACCTGGCTACTCTATTCTCCCTGCCCTGGTGATTCCCTGAAACCCTACCCAACTTTCAGACCCACCCAGGCCCTTTCCAGTGGCATTTCCATATAAACAGCATCTGGCTCAGTGTAACCCGTACCTCTTGCTAAGTAGCCCCAGGCCCCGTACTAGCAACAGCAGGCCTTGGTTCACAGGTTGGCCTCTCCTGGGAACCTCCAAACCCAGCATAAATAGCAGCCATCTGCAGATGGCTTTGTAGCTCATGCCAGGAGGCCCCAGGAGGGTATAAGTAGTGGCTGACCTTGGCGTACACTTGCTGTGTGACTCCAGAGCTAGCGCACCTGATGGACAGCCTCAGAGCATGCTCAAGCACCAATCAACACCTCCACAAGCAACACACTCAGGCGTGGACTTGGCAGGTACCTGAGCCCTGCACCATGGTGTTGACTCCTGCATAGCAGATCCTCCACAATGGTCCTGGCTAGTCCTCCTAGTGGCCAGTCCACACAGCCAGCCAGTTCTCACAGCCGATAGGCCTGGGGGCAAATCCCTCCCATTAACATACCAACAGCAATTAAGGCTCAACTACCACAGGAGGATGCACACATCCCACTCAGGGTGCACCTGGAGCACCCAGCCCAGGTGACCAGGGAGGCTGTGCCACTGGACCCTCTAGAACACCTACTACACAGGCCACTCTACCAAGCCCAGGAGATGTAGCAGCTCTACCTAATACATAGAAACAAACACAGGGAGGCTGCCTAAAGGTGGAGACAAAGAAGCATGTCCCAAATGAAAGAACAGAGCAAAACTCCAGAAAAAGGAACTGAACAAAATGGAGACAAGCAATATACCAGATGCAAAGTTCAAAACACTGTTTATAAGGATGCTCAGTGAAATTAGGGGAAGAGTAGAGGAACTTGGAACTTCAACAAAGAGATGAGAAACATAAAAACAGAACTAGAAAAAATAAAAAAGAACCAGTCAGAAAAGAAAAATACATGAATTGAAATGAAGAATACATTACAGAGAATCAACAGTAGAGTATGTGGAGAAGAGGATCAAATCAGTGATTTGGAAGCAGAAAACACCCAATCAGAACAGCAAAAAGAAAGAAAAAGCCAAAAAAAATGAGGACAGTGTAAAGAGCATCTAGGATAACTTTAAGTGTACCAACATTTGCATCATGGGAGTGCAGGAAAGAGAGAGAATAAGAAATTGAAAATCTATTTGAAAAAATAATGATGAAAAACTTTCCTAACCTGGTGAAAGAAAAAGACTTACAAATCCAGAAACTGCAGAGTCCCAAACATGATGAACCAAAGAGGCCCACACCAAGACACATCATAATTAAAATGCAAAAGATTAAAGAAAAAGGAAAAAAAATCTTAAAAGCTGCAAGAGAAAAGCAGTTAGTTACCTACAAGGGAGCTCCCATAAGACTGTGAGCTGATTTCTCAACAGAAACTTTGCAGGCCAGAAGGGAGTGGCAAGAAATATTCAAAATGATGAAAAGCAAGGACCTACAACCAAGATTACACTACCCAGCAAAGCTATCACTCAGAATTGAAGGTCAGATAAAGAGCTTCACAGACAAGAAAAAGCTAAAGGAGTTCATCACCACCAAACCAGTATTATATGAAATGTTGAAGGATCTTTTTTAAGAAGAAGAAGACAAAAAAAGATCAAAATATGAATAATAAAGTATCAATAACTATACCTGTATCAACAATTATTTTAAATGCAAATGGATTAAATGCTCCAATTAAAAGACATATGGATAACAAAACAAGACCCTTACATATGCTGTCCAAGGGAGACTCACTTCAGATCAAAAGACACAAATGGACTGAAAGTAAAGGTATGGAAAAAGATATTTCATGAAAGTGGAAACAAACTGAGAAAAGCTGGGCTAGCAATATTTATACCACGAAATAAACCTTAAAGCAAGGCCTATAACTAAAAACAAAGAAGGACTCAGCAATTCCATCCAAAACACTAAATTGCAAAGATATATATGTACATTCCTATGTTCATTGCAGCATTGTTTATAATAGCCAAGACATGGAAGCAACCTAAGTGCCACCAATAGATGAATGGATAAAGAAGCGGTGCATATATATAATAGAATATGATTCAGCCATAAAAAAGAATAATATCTTGCCATCTGCAACAACATTAATGGATCTAAAGAGTATTGTACTGAGTGAAATAAATCAGACAGAAAGACAAATGCCAGATAATTTCACTTATTTGTGGAATCTAAAAAAAAACAAAAAAACAAACAAACTGATTTGAAATCTAATCTAAGAGTGATATGCAAATTAACCATCACTTCGAGACACCTGAGCCACGCCCACCAGCCAAGCCATGCCCCCAGCCAATCAGAGCGGTTGTATGCAAATTAACCCAGCCATGATGGCAGCTGGCAGCCACAGAGCTAGAGCAAACAGGAGGCTTCCGTCGCACTAGCAATGGTGTTGAAACTGCCTGCCTAGGCCGGCCAGGCCTCTGCTCAAGGCAACAATGTTTCAATTATAGAAGCCATGGAGCTGAAGCAAACAGGAGGCTTTGTTACCTGGCTAGGCCTCCACTCAAGGCAACAAAGTTTCAATTATAGAAGATAAATAAACCCCAGAAATCTGATTCCAGCCAGCCTCACTGGAACATTGGGTCAATGGGAGCTGTGGGCAGCCTGAAAATGGCCCTCAGCCCCTCACCCAGGCTGGCCAGGCACCCCAGTAGGGACCTGAACCTTGAAGGGACTGTGGGCAGCCTGAAAACGGCCCTCAGCCCCTTACTCAGGCTGGTCACACCCCCATGGGGTGAGGGTCCCCACTGGGGGAGCTTGGCAAGCCTGCAAACAGCCATCAACCCCTCACCCAGGCTGGCCAGGCATGCCAGCAGGTGGGCATCCCCCAAGGGGTCCCAGATTGCGAGAGGGCACAGGCCAGGCTGAGGGACCACCCCCCCTGAGTGCACAAATTTTTGTGCACCAGGCCCCTAGTAGATTCATAAATACAGAGAACATTTTGATAGTTGTCAAATGGGACGGGGTGGGGAAATGTGTGAAAAAAGTGAAGGGATTGCCGTAGCCAGTTTGCTTAGTGGTTAGAGTGTCAGCCCACAGACTTAAGGGTTTCAGGTTTAATTCCGATCAAGGGCATGTATCTTGGGTGCAGGCTCAATTCCAGGGCATAGTCAGGGCGTGTGCAGGAGGCAACCAATTGATGTGCCTAACTTGATGTTTCTGTCATCTGTCTCTTCCCCTTCCCTTCCACTCTCTCTGGGAATCAATGGAAAAAATATCCTCAGGTAATGATTAACAAACAAAAAAAAAATTTTAATAAGTACAAATTGGTAGTTACAGAGGGATGCAAAGTACAGCATAGGGAATATAGCCAATAATATTGTAATAACTAGAGGCCCAGTGCACAAAATTTGTGCACGGGGGGGGGGGGGTTGTCCCTCAGCCCAGCCTGCACCCTCTCCAATCTGGGATTCCTCTGGGGATAACCGGCAGTTGGACTTCCCTCTCACAGTCTGGTTCTGCTGGCTCCTAACAACTCTGCCTGCCAGCCTGATAGCCCCCTAACCACTCCCCTGACAGACTAATTGACACCTAACTGTTCTCCTGCCAGCATGATCGTCCCCAACTGCCCTCCCCTGCCGGCCCAGTCGCCCCCAACTGCCTTCCCCTGCAGAGCTGAGGGGACTAGGGGACCGAGGCTTGATGAGGTGGGGCCCAGGGGACTAGGCGTCACCATCTTGTGGCTATGGGTGCCACCATCTTGTGAGGGCATGATGGTTAATTAGCATATTCCCTGTTTATTAGATAGGATTATATACGGTATCTGGTGGGTACTAAATTTATCAGGGTGATCACTTTGTAAGTTATATACATATCTAATCACACAGTTGTACATCAGAAAATAATATAATATTGTACATCAACTGTAAATAAAGATTTTTAAAAATTAGAACACTTCAAAAGACCAACTGAAAGATAAGAATGGAATATTAAGGACCTACTACTTAAAAAGGCAAAAAGTAATTCTCCAATGAATTCCTTTCACATTTTTATGGCTTTGTATTATGCACTTAAATCCTTAATCCATCTTTAATTAATTTTAGTGTAAAGGCCTAACACATTGGCTAACTTTTAAGCCACATAGCTTCCCAATTATTCCAGAACTATTTTTTAAATGGTCCATCTTGTGCTCATTGATTTTATTTTATTTCTCAATTACTGTTGACATTCAATATTATTTTATACTAGAGGCCCAGTGCACAAAATTTATGCACAGCGCAGGGGGGCTCCTCAGCCCAACCTGCATCCTCTCCAATCCTGGACCCTTCAGGGGATGTCTGTTTAGGCCCAGGATCAGGCGCTGCCATCCTGGACCACTAGCTCCTAATCGCTTACCTGCCTGCCTGCCTGGTCACCCCTCAGTGTCCCCCACTGTCCTGGTCACCCCTCTCTGCCCCCCTGACGTCCTAGTTGCCCCTTACTGCCCCCCCCTGCTGGTCTAGTCACCCCCAACTGCCCTCCCTGCTGACCTGGTCGCCCCCAACTGCCCCTGCTGCTGGCCTGGTTGCCACCTACAGCCTGTTTGTTCAGTCATTTAATTGTCCCTCACTAACCTCCCTGTTGGCCTGGTTGTAGGCAGCCATCTTGTGAGGGCATGAGGGTTAATTTGCATATACCTCTTTATTATATAGGATTACTTTCAGGTATACAGTGCACTAGTTAGACAAATATATCATTTACAAAGTGATCTCCCTGGTAAGTCTAGTATCCATCTGGCCATACATAGTTATTACAATACTAGAGGCACAGTGCACGAAATTCGTGCACTGGGGGGGTGTCCCTCAGCCCAACCTGCACCCTCTCCAATCTTGGACCCCTCAGAGGATATCCAACTGTTGGTTTAGGTTTGATCCCACCAGCAGTCAGACATTCTTCTCACATTCCAGGACTGCTCACCTGCCTGCCTGCCTGATTGCTCCTAACCACTTCTGCCTGCCAGCCTGATCACCCCCTAACCACTCCCCTGCCAGCCTGATCGATGCCTACCTGCTCCCCTGCCAGCATGATTGCCCCCAACTGCCCTCCCCTGCCAGCCTGGTCACCCCTAACTGTCCTCCCTTGCTGGCCCGGTTGCCCCCCAATTGCCCTTCTTCCCCTGCTGGCCTGGTCTCTCCTAACTGCCATCCCCTTCAGGCCTGGTCCCCCACAACTGCCCTCCCTCCACTGCAGGTCTGGTCCCTCAAACTGCCCTCCCTCCCCTGCCAGCCCAATCGCCCCCAACTGCCCTCCCCTGCTGGCCTGGTCCCCTCCCCTGCTGGCCATCTTGTGCCCACATGGGGGTGACCATCTTGTGTGAGGATGTGATGGTCAATTTGCATATTCCTCTTTATTATATAGAATTATTGATTATATTCCCTATGCTATACTTTATATCCCCATGACTATTTTAAGTGCTATGTTACCACTCTACTCTTAGCACATTGTAAACTCCACGAAGAAAGGGACTCATATGTTTTCAGTACTGTATCTTTAGGCACCAGAACAATGCTAGAACAAGATAGGCACTCCAAGATTGCATAGTACTGTGTGTGTGTGTGTGTGTGTGTGTGTGAAAATATACATAACATAGAATTTACCATTTTAACCATTTTTAAATATACTATTCAGAGGCATTGAGTATATTCACAATATTGTGCAACCATTGCCACTATGCATTTCCAGAACGTTTTCATTACCTTAAACTCCATACCCCATTAAACAATAGCTCCCATTTCCTTCCGCTCCCCACAACCCTGGTACTCTCTGCTCTTCCTGTCTCTATGATTTGTCTTTTCTTGGCACCACATGTAAATGGAAGCATACAATACTTATTACTTTTTGTCTGGTATCTTTCACAAACATTTTCAAGGTCCATCTATGTTGTAGCATGTATCACAATTTCAGGCTTTTCAAGGCTGAAAAACAGTCCATTGTATGTATAGACGGCATTCTGTTTGTCCACTCACCTGCCAGTGGACATTCGGGTTGTTTCCACCTTTTGGCTACTATGAATAATGTTACTATGAACAGTGGTGTACGAGTCCCTGCTTTCAATGCTTTTGGGTATCTACCCAGAAGTGGAATTACTGCATCACATGGTAGTTCTATGTTTGACTTTTTAAGAAACTGCTACAGTTTTTCCAAAGTGAACTGTGCTGTGCACCTGAAACTAATATAATGTATGTCAATTGAAATTGAAAAATAACTTTAAGAAAAAACGTTTCAATCCTGCCCTAGCCGGTCTGACTCAGTGGCCAGAGCGTCCGCCTGCAGACTGAAGGGTCCCGGGGTTCAATTCTGGTCCATGCCTGGGTTTCAGCTCAGTCCCTGCAAGAGGTAGCCAATCCATTGATTGGCCAATCTCTCTCATCATTGATGTTTCTCTCTCTCTCCCTCTCCCTTCCTCTCTGAAATCAATAAAGATATTTTTAAATGCTTTAATTCTCACCTCAGTATGTTTTTACTTGTTTTATTTTAGAGGGAGTGAGAAAGGAAGAGGGAGGGGGGAGAGAGAGAGAGAAGTAGAAAGAGAAAGAGAGACGTATGTGGGTTGCTTCCTTACGCGTCCTGCTGGGGATGCAACCAAACCTGGCGATGTGCCCTGATCAGGGATCAAACCCTAGACCCTTGGGCGTACGGAAGGGCGCTCCAATCACCGGCCAGGGCTGGTGAATGTACTGGGTCACACCGGCCAGGGCTGGAATTGAAAAACATACATTATTTCTAATTTAGCTAGCATATTTTAGCACACGGCCTTGGGACAACCAATCCGAGCTCAAATGTTCCCGTTGTTATTGCTTCATAGCTAATAATGACTAGTGAGGAGTAACAGAAACTGCTTCAAAAAGGCGTAAGACCGGTAGGAAAAACAGAAAGCAGGACCCCAAAGAAATTGCGGCAGCGCCGGGATCACGACGTCACGTCTGCGCGCCACACACCGGTTTCACCGACTCCCGAACAGCCGCGCCCAGGCTCACCGCCCCGCGCCCCGCCCCGCGCCCAAGCCCCGCCCCGCTCTCAGGCCCCGCCCCCTGCGCCCAGGCCCCGCCCCTCCCGGCCAAGTGGCGCCTGCGCCCTGGGCGTGTTTGCGCGCCGGAGCCCGCCGTGGTGGCACACCCTGCTTCCGGCGCAGGCGGCATCCGCAGGGTCCGGCGCCTAGTGGTGACGCAAGTTCCGGTTGCCGGGCTGAGTCGGAAGTGGGAATCCTCCGGCCAGTGAGACTGTCGTGTGTCGTCGCTGCCGGCCCCTGAGGCTCCGGTGAGAAAGCACATGGCTTGCGGGGCGGGGGTCGCGGGGTCTGCACCGGCTTGTTCTCCCAGCCGAGCGCCAGCTCCGGCCTCCGCGCTCTCGCTGCTCCCGGTTCCCTCTCCGGGAACTTGGACCCCGTCTGATTCGGGAACCCGTCTGGGCTCCCGCTTCTGGCATGGCTCCCACTCTTGGCCGTTCCTCCCTGGGAAGGGCCGGGGTGCTGGCCTTGCGTTACCCGGACTTCCTTCCCCTGGAACGTGCACCGAGTGGGCGGGGCTCCCTCCTTGCCGCCAAGTCCTTACGGAACCGGGAGGGATAACCGCGTGCAGAGTGGACCGCGGGTAGCCAGCTGCCGGCGGAGGTGGCGGCGCACGGAGTCCTGCTGCCCAGCCCGTAGAGGACGCGGTGCGGTGTTGACGTTTCGTAAGCACAGTGTCGGTGGCCGCTCAGGCTGCGCTCCTCGGGCCAGGATTCGGAGCCGCTGCTGAGAGTGAGGAACTGCCCCTCGGGAGCTGACATTGGCGGGCCCCCCTCCCTTTGGCACCAGCCTCACTCCCAGAGCCAGGACGTGTTCAGGCGCGTTGCCAGGGGCTGCAGGGCCTCCCGCGGGGGCCCTGGGGTGCCGCGGGACCGGGTGAGGAAGGCCGTCGGCTTTGTGGCCCGATGTGCTGGCGGCGTGCGGAGAGGAGTGTCGGGTGGAACATACAACGATGAAAACGCTTGTTTAATTCCTTCTTGTTTGATGTGTGTATTGCCCATCAGGACAGGAACCTGCAGATGGTGGTTTCATAGAGCTTGGTTTCGATCACCCCCGTTTCACAAAGGGCTCCGGACAACGCTGTCTGAACGCAGCACAAGGTGTGAGGTTCAGACGTCGGTGTCCCCTCCCCTTTGAAAGCTAGTACTCTCCCTTAAGAGCTGAGCGCTACTCGTCTTGTTTCTTTTTTTTTGTTTTTTTTCCTGAGTCTTTTTTCATGTATTGAGGTGACCCGGGTTCATAGAATCATACAGGTTTCAGGTGTGGGTTTCAGTGTGACGAGTTCTGTTTGTTGCACTGGGTGCACCACCCAAAGTCAGATCCTCCTCCATCCCGTGTGTTTGGCCCCTTGCGCCCTTCCCCACCCACCCCTTTCCCTCTGGCAGTCGCTGCTGTTTGTGTCCACAGATTTGTTTTATGTCTCACACACGGGTGAAATCACATGGCTCTTAGCTTCTTCTGACATTTTTCACTGAGCATCCTGTTCTCAGGGTCCATCCATGCGGTTGCAAATGGCGCTGTTTCATCCTTGCTGGTGGCTGAGTCGGATTCCCCTGTGTCATGCACCACATCCTCCTCACCCCGTCCTGTATCGCAGGGCGCTTCGGCTGTTTCCGTGCCTTGGCCACCGCGAATAATGCTGCCGTGAACATAGGGCGCATAGATCTTGGTGAACACACGATTTCGAGTTTTTCGGGTGTATACCCAGGAGTGGGAGGGCTGGGTCGGATGGTGGCTCTGTTCTTAATTTTTTGAGGAATCGCCAGACTGCTTTGCATAGTGGCTGCACAGTCCGCGTTCCCACCAGCAGTGAACGAGGGGTCCCTCTCCCCACAGCCTCTCCAACACTGGCTGTTGCTGGTCGTGTTGATAACGGCCCCTCTAACAGGTGTGGGGTGGCATCTCATTCTGGTTTTTTTTTTAATATATATATATTTTATTGATTTTTTTTTTTTTTTACAAGGAGGAAGAGAGAGGGATAGAGAGTTAGAAACAGCAATGAGAGGGAAACATTGATCAGCTGCCTCCTGCACAGTCCCCACTGGGGACATGCCTTTGACCGGAATCGAACCCGGGACCCTTGAGTCCACAGGCTGACACTCTATCCACTGAGCCAAACCAGTCAGGGCTCGTTGTAGTTTTGATTTGCATTTCCCTAATTGCCAGTGAGGTTAAACACCTTTTAATATATCTATTGGTTTGTATGTCTTCTTGGGAGAGAGGTTTATGTTTTAGTCCTCTGCCCACTTTTTGATTGGGTTGTTTGTTTGGTGTTGAGTTTTACGAGTTCTTTGTATATTTTGGAGATCAAACTTGTTGGAACTATTGCTTGCAAATATCATCTCCCATTTGGCTGCGTCTTTGTTTTATTGTTGGTTTCTTTTGGTGGGCAGAGCTTTTAGTTTGACACAGCCCCGTTCATTTATTTTTGCCTTTGGAGTCAAGCTCATAAAATGTTCTCTATGACCAAGGTCCATAAGTTTAGTATCTATGCTTTCTTCTATGTAATTCATTGTTTCCGATCTTATATTTAGGTGTTTGATCCATTTTGAATTAATTTTTGTGCAGAAATTAATGGAAACAAACTGTAATCCAGTTTTCCTTTCGCATGCGGCTTTTCAGTTTTCCCAGCACCATTTATTGAAGAGGATTTTTTTTATTTCATTGTGTGTTTCTGGCTCCCTTGTTGAAAATTTTCTGCCCATATACATGTGCTTTTATATCTCAACTAGAGGCCCGGTGCACGAAATTCGTGCACGGAGTGGGGGTGGTGGGTGGTGGTGGTGTCCCATAGACCGACCTGCACCCTTTCCAATTAGGGACCCTTTGAGGGATGTCCAACTGCCCGTTTAGGCCCGATCCCACCGTTGGGATCGGGCCTAAACGGGCAGTCGACGTCCCTTTCATAATCCAGGACTGCTGGCTCCTGACCTCTCAAATGCCGATTGCCCCTAACCACTCCCCTGGCAGCCTGATAAACGCCAAACTGGTCCTGTGCTGGCCTGGCCTGATTGACCCTAACTGCCTTCCCCATACCAG